>CAMQGK010000334.1:8687500-8962500 GCA_947000775.1 Pterois miles | reverse complement strand
TTGGAGGTGTTGTTATTTATCGGTTACTATGCAGTGATTTTACTGTCCTACTGGACAACAGACTGGACTGCATGTGGCCCCTGAACTAAAATGAGTTTGACACCCCTGGCATAGTACGTTGAAAAAGTATAGAAAAAAAAGTCTGTCGTATGTTGGAAAAAAAAAAAAGTCACAGTACAGAACACACAAAAAAATCATGTATAGTATGTCCAAAAAAAGTCAGTGTAGTATGTGTTAAAAAAAAAAAGTAATGGCATAGTATTTCAAAAAAAGTTAGTATAATGTGTCCAATAAATAAGTCAAGGCATAGGATATCTTAAAAATAAAAAAGTCATGGTACAGTTTGTTGAAAAAATAAGGTAATAGTACAGTATGTCTAATAAATAAAGTAATATAGTATGTCAAAAGTCATTGCTTAGTATGTCAAAAAAAAGTAATAGTATAGCATCTCAGTCAAAGTATGTCAAAAAATTTAAAATTCAGTATATTATTTCCAAAAAACACGGACAGTAAAGTTTATGTTTGAAATGTTGAAAAATAAAAACTTCAAATTACAAAAAAGTGACAGTATAGTATGTCAAAAAAATTAATAGTATAGTATGTTGAAAAACTATTCATAAAACAGTCAGTGGCATGCTGAACAAATTCATAGTATGTTGAAAAAATAAGTCAGTACAGTATGTCTAAGAAAAGTAACAGTATAGTATGTCAAAAAACTGATACTTTTAGAATGGTGAAAAAAAAAAAAAAAAAAAAGTCACAGTACAGTATGTCAAAAAAAGTCAGTGTAGTACAGTGAAAGAATAGTCATCAAAAAGTCACAGTATAGTACGTTGAAAAAGTCATGAAAGTTATGATATGCCAAAAAAAAGGTCAAAGGACAGTATGTCAAAAAAGAAAAATGAATAGTATAGTATGTTGGAAAAAAGTAAAAAAAAAAATACTAGTATAGTATGTTGAAAAGAAAAAAGTCAGTATAGTGTGTCAAAAAATGTAATATTACAGTATGCTGAAAAAAGTAAGTATATGTTATTGGAGGAGTCTGTCACATGTTGAAAAAAGTCAATACTACTGCATGGCAAAAATTGTGGTATAGTATACTGGAGAAAAGATGAGGTAAAAAAAAAAAAAAAGTAAGTGTCAAAAAAAAAAAAAACAGTATGATAAAAGAATAGTTACCAAACGGTCAAAGTATAGTATGTCAAAAAAAAAAAGTCAGTGTAGTATGTTGAAATAAAGACATAAAAGTTACAGTATAATCAAAAGAATAGTAATCAAAAAGTAATAGTATGGTACACTGAAAAAAAGTCATTAAAGTCATACTATGGTGTGTCAAATAAAAAGTCATAGTATGTTGACGAATGTCCCAAAAAAGTCATAGTTAATGTACAACAAATTAATTGTATAGTATGTTGAAAAAAGTCCTTAAAAAACTCAGTATAATTCATGAAAAAATTGTATGTCAAAAAAAATATAGTAGCTTGAAAAAAAGGCATAACAGTCAAAATACAGTATGTCAAAAAAAGTCAGTGTGGTAGGCCATCGCCGTCTATGATCATGCCGATGACAGGCCACAAAATGTCTTGGTATAGTATGCCAAAAAAAAGTAGTAGAAATAAAAAATAGTAAAAAAAGTCATCCTATAGTGTTTCATTACAAAAATGTAATTTTGCTGTGTGACCTTCAGTCTTATATGCTGGTACTCTACATTGGCAATCAGTCATAACTTGAGAAAGACTACTCTCGTACTCTAGTTGTTGCAGCAGTTGTATGTGAATGTGATGTAATTTTTTTAAGTTGTCTTACCTTCCTGTTCTCACCAGACGTGTGCAGTGTTTAGACCAAAGCGGAAGACGACTGCTTTTCTTCAGTTCGTCCATGTCTACCCCATGTTGTGTTGGGTCTCAGATGCTGCTGCTGCATTTTCAATTGAAAAAAAAAAAGAAAACAACATTTTTGACTGCAGAACAGATTTGACTGCACATGACAGATTAAAAAATAAACAACCAATCTGCATAATTAAGCACCTTCAGTTTGGTTTTTATTGTTGTGGAAACGGAGGTAGGTTTTGCTCCTTTCACCTCAGGTTTTTAAGCATCACCAGCTTCTCATGGTGAGCTATTCCCGAAGTTCACAGTTCACTTTTTTGTTATAAGATCTGTCATACGACTGAGGAGAAAACTTGGAGAATCTCAAGACTGGTAGCTAGACAGGGGAGCTGGGATTAGTATCCACATGGTTGGATACTGACTTTTTCAACATACTGTGATTTTTTTTTTTTTTTTTAATAACACTATAATACAATTTTTTTCATTACTTTTTTTAGACATATTATACTGTGGCTTTTTTTTTTTTTACTTTTTGGCTGGACTGCAGAGGACCACCCACACAAAATGCAAAACTCTGTCACTGAGTGAGTGACTGAGTGATGAAGTTACACGATTAGTTGGCCGAGAGCTGGAGTTTCCTCATTGGCCATTGCTCTTTCAAAACGAAAAGTTGGGGAACAGTCCTTTATGCAAATGAGCCCGTACAGCAACACACTCCCGACTCACTAAACTTGGACCAAGCTGTCAAACTAGGTGATCTAGTTCTAAAGGGGAACAATATTCAGCAGTGGCAGAACCTACCAAGACCAACTGGTTGCTGGAGAGGTGCCAGTTTACCTCTTGGGCACTGCCGAGGTGCCCCTGAGCAAGGCACCGAACCCCCAACTGCTCTGGGCGCTTGTCAGGAGCAGCCCCCTCACTCTGACATCTCTCCATTGACGCATGTATATGTACTGTGTGAACAACAGAGTGTAAAACTGAATTTCCCCACGGTGGGACTAATAAAGGAATATCTTTCTTTTCTTTCTTTCTTTGAAGTAGATTTTGGTGGATTGTATAGACGAAATAACAAAGTTTACGAGCAGACTGCAATGTTGTTTCCTGTTTTGAAACAGTCAGACATAACCAGTGACTATTTGTGTAACAATTTAACCACAAATTCACAGACTAACCGTACACGGGGCGGCAGTAGCTCAGTCTGTAGGGAGTTGGCTTGGGAACCGGAGGGTCACCGGTTCAAGTCCCGACATGACCAAGAACTGAGTGTGAACTGGTAGCTGGAGAGGTGCCAGTTTACCTCTTGGGCACTGCCGAGGTGCCCCTGAGCAAGGCACCAAACCCCCAACTGCTCGGGGCGCTTGTCAGGAGCAGCCCCCTCACTCTGACATCTCTCCATTTGATGCATGTATATGGGTCCTGTTTGTGCATGTGTGTGTCTCGGGTCTGCATGTACCGTGTATAAGTAAAAACAACAGAGTGTAAAAATTGAATTTCCCCATTGTGGGACAAATAAAGGACTATCTTCTTCTTCTTCACAGTCCGGCCATATACTCATTTTTTGAACAGGTCTTTTTTGACATACTATACTATGGCTTTTTTAGGACTTTTTTTTAAACCCCAAATTGCTCCAAAAGGTATAGCCATCGGTGTATGAATGAGATGAATGAGTATTTAAGTATTTTTTTGCCATCAGTGTATAATCATCAGTGTGAATGAGTGAATGTGACATTAAGTGTAAAGCACTTCGAGTGGTCAGAAGACTATAAAACTGCTATAAATGCAAGTCCATTTACCCTTCCAGATTTATTTATGGGTATTTATTACTTCATGTCACTTAGTTATATAATTTTATGTCAAAGGTATTCCATGTTCAGGTATTTCTGTTCATCAACATACTATACTATGACTTTTTTCATTACTTTTTTGACATACAGTATTGTAGTATGATTTGTTTAGGGCTTTTTTTGACATAGTACACTGACATTTTATGCATGGTACCACAATACAACATTTCCTGTCCATAACAGAGTTAGCAAGCAGCTTTAGCCATGACATCTAGCTCTGCTTTTCCTGTTTCCATACTTTACTGTATGTGTAGTATTTACCACTTTGGATTTAAAATGTGAGGTTGGAAATCATATCCCTGATAAAAGTGGTAACTTCATTCCTTCATAGATTCAAATCAAGCAATTATATTAATTTTGGAATTAAAAAAAGTCAATTTCTAAAGGGCACACAAAAATAGTAATACATCGATGAATCAATTGTAAAGTATGAGATACTATACTATGGCTTTTTTTAATGGCATTTGTTATAACCTATTAGATTATGTTTTATGGCATGCTATACTATCACTTTTTTAGGACATACAATATTATCCTTTTAATAGCAAACTATACTAATACATTTTTATGACAGACAGTATTGTTTTTATGACATACCATGACAATTTTTAAAACTACACTTTATACTATATTCATAGTTGCAGACACTATTTTCCCAAGAGACTCCTGTTTGTCATTGCCCTCTCCCGGTTTCATACCGGGGTCTCCATTCTCCTGCATTTTGCTTAGGAAGATTTTAGGTGTCATGGCTGAAAATTTCTATGATTTTTTTCGACACAATAACAAACAGAATAAATTAAGCCAAAGGTAAGAAGAACATATAATTTCTTTGTAGAAGAAGCAACAAAGAAGAAAAATGAGCTGCTTCAATGGGCTGTAATTTCAGCTTCAGGTATTCTGAAGGTCTGGACAACAGAGACAATGACATTCCTGGGAAGTGTAAATTACACTGAATGATGTCTGAATGTCCAAGTCTGTTGAAGATCATATCCTATTATTTCATGAATTTTCAAGTCTAACAAAGTTAAAAAGGCCACTGAATTAGAATAATATGTCAATATATTGCATGCTTTTAATATTCAATAACCTTAAATAAATGACCTACCACAGAGCTTCAGCACAGAGAAGATGTTCTCTCCCCTTCTTCCAGTATGTCATCCACTGAGGCCACATATCTACAAATAAAAACACCTGTCTTAACATACAACAAAACCAACAATTAAAGTGAAAATAATAATAATACACCACGGTTTCTACCAGTGTACTGCAAAGATTAAGATTTTTTTTAAACATGTAGCAAACTCCTTTAAGTAATAACTCAGAACGTAGGTTGTGTGCTTGACAGACTGACAGCAAATATGAAGATAATAGCTGTGAGCATAGCAGTGCAGTGTGAGTACAGTTAAAGCCAATGGTGAAGAAATGCTACAACTCCTTAAGACACAAGCCTAGATGCTGTGTCTTGCTTGCCATGGTCCGTTTACTGAAGAGCTTAGCCCTGAGGTCAGCCACAACTTCAGCTAAGGCTCGCTTAAGGTATTAACGCTGTTACGGTGGACCAGTGCTTTTCTAATTATGACAAGCTGCTCCTCTGTTTCAGCTCATACGATGGAACACAAAACAAATGAAGTCATCTGAATTTTGAGTTGCATCAACTTAAAATTTCTTCCAGATACTGTGGTGAAATAATTCAATCATTCAGTCAATCCATAAACAATAAGTTGACGTTGTCCCTTTAGCAAAGGCACAGTTTGAAGGCTGTGGGCTCACAAAAATTATTGAGGGAATGTAATATGTACAACAATGGCTTTGTTTACACAGAAATTAATAAATCTGGCTCAAGCTATTGCATTTTCATTTCCTGACTAATATGCCCAATGGGTGATGGAATATTGCAAGAACTACCGCAGAAACCAAACTCACAAAACCGTAAAACCCGACAGTAACCAGATATGAGCCGTATAGGCTCGTTGATAGACCTATAGTAGACTACCCCGTGGTGTCTAATATGATTCTCAGAATATACTATATGTTAAAACACAGAGAGGTGTCATGTATAGGGATGCTGTGTGTATATTACTGTGACCGAACTGAATGTGTTGCAAGTAAGTGCACATCAGTGATAAAATTATTTTTGATAGGACTGTTTTCTATTGGAATGTCCCTATTGGTCAGTAGGGCTGCCGCTAGACATTTGGGTGGCTGCTTTGTGGTCGGAGCTGAACTTTTGTGGGACACACTGTTTTTATTCCTGACGCTCATGCTGAAACCACTGCAATGGACAAGGAACAACTTTGTGAAGTTGAAATGAGAAGTTTCCAGTATGATACCTCCTCATTTCACTACAGAAACCTTTACGGAGCAACTTGCTAGAAGGAGATCGCCAGAATGCTTCCTACTCCCTGTTGGCTACATTGTATGCTATTTCCTGTAAATATCACAATATAAAAAGTAAACTGCTTTCAGTTTAACAAGTAGGCTCCAAACGTAGAAAGATAGCAAGTATCGCCCATCTTTTAAATGTTTACGTCTCTTGCTTCAGTCCGAGCTTGAGCGCAGAGCTGATAAGTACTTGGTCTGTTTACAAGTAAATAAATGACCACAAAAAGTTATCTTGTTAATTTGGTATTCTGTCAATAAGAGGACATGGCAAGGTCAGTGTTAGTCATTATTACAATAACTGAGTAGTTGTGTGTTATTATAGAAAAATATAGTTAACATTTAAATCCCTACACACATATTTGGTCACAGCCCCTATAGGGAGTCCAGTGAGCCCACTGAACCAATGTAAACTATGCCTATGCCCTTGGGTGGGATAAGATCTTTATTTAGAGAGTTTTTGTTTGTTTTGGTGACACAGCTTGTGTACCTTTGCTTAGTGGCATGTTGTTTGTAGCATGGTCCAGAATTATTCCAGTGCAGTAATCAAAATGTAAAAATGAAATGGTTTACAGCCCTAACAGGGTTAATTTGTCACTGCAGAAACTATCAAAATATATCAACAAATATTCAAATCACTGTGTACACTGACAACCCATTACTACCATATTTCCACCTCCTAAAAGGTGATAATTCTGCACACGAGATCAACATTACAGCATTTAAACAATTGGTAATGTGAGGCAGCAAACCATACAGCAACAAACCTTATTTAAGCAAGAGAAAATATATCAACAGAACCATTTAGGAGTCTGTACGGTAACTTACATATTCATCACACAGCAAGCCAAACACTGCAACTACTATTAGTGACACACATGTGCCATTTACCGGAAGCAGCTTCGTTGTTCAAATAAATGCGTTTCTTAAACTCTACAATCTTACGCTCATTGTACATGTTGTTTTATTATCCGCTGTCTTTTTCTTACCTCCTGGTGTTGACCGTGAGCCTGTATGCTAGTCGCTTTCGCTAGTGCTCGTTCACAGGTGGCGTTGATTGCCTCTAATTGTAACAGTAGAAGTATAACAAACGCGATATAAACTCCATGTTCCTCCTCACAATAATCTTTCACTTCTGCCTCGCATCATTCGGGTGAATGTGACCACTGGCTCGTTTGTATATTCGCCCAAAACAGTTAAAGACGTAAGCTAACAATTAGCTGTAAGCTAGCTACCGTCATTCTCAAAGTTAATACGTCCTCGATTCTTTAGTCGCGTCTCATGTTGCGTTCCAGACAACTCGGATTTCCCAAATATCCCTAGAAATAATACAACGCCACTCCGACTTCACAAAATCGTCAACTAAAATGCAACTTAAAGTATATTGGCCCGTATATATAACGTTGCTATCTGCTTTTAAATTGGTGTCAAACTACGCCGCCACGTTTTAAGGCAACGTTAGTTGGTTATGGTGGCAAACAAATTGAAAGTTATCTTCTTTGCATAAACGTTGTTCAAGAAAATGTTAAAAACTCAACTCTCAGCAGTGGCTGCACTGCTGAGAGTTCAACTGAGAGTACACTGCCGACTTACCTAAGAAACATCAGTTTGTCGCGGTCAACCAGGGTTGTACCTGAGGTTTACTGAAGTGCACATCTGGAGGCCGGAAGCTGGAAATTTAAACTGGGTCATGTTTACAAGTTACGAAAACTCAGTTAACACACACACACAGTATACCTATACTGTATAATACTTGTGTGATGCAGTTGCATTTGTTGTAATGCATCATATCCTATGTTGAAGATATAGCAGACTAATGAGAAGTGTGTGTGTATATATATAAATATAGATAGATAGATAGATAGATAGATAGATAGATAGATAGATAGATAAAAGATATAGAATATTAACAAGGATATAAGACATGTACGAAACAATAGATGGCTATAAATGTGGGGCTGTGGCCCGGATTGGACCGGCCGGTTCTGGCCCACGGGCCGCATATTTGACACCCTTGGGTTACAAGAAACGTTAAAATTGCACAGAGATATGCCTTTGGTATCACTACGGACATGCAGTTATGTGCATTTGTGCATCATGATTGTATGATCCAGATATGGATCCAGGTATGATCCGGCTGAAGAGACGTAGCCTTTATAAACTAGGTAATACAACTTTAACAGGCTGTGCGCGCTCCCGCGAACAGCTATCACTTTTTGGCGCACTCGTTTTTCCTGGAAATCTGGATGTTCTGCCAACGAGCAAAGCGGAGGCGGAGTTCAATACGGGACGACCCGGGAAAAGGGCGAGGGAGCTTATACAGCACCGGCAGTGCTTAAATAGGGACGTTGTGTGATTACTCCTGCAGTCTTCTTGAACTTTTCCTCCTCTACATGTTGTTTTTCATATCGTAAGAGCATTAGACATATAAATTAAGGGACCAGTGCTTTTAGGCAATGAGTCACTGCTGCGGTGCAGACAGGAAAGTGTTTTACAATTGTTTTTAAGAGAGGTGTGGCACTTTTTGGCACTCTTCTCTGCCTTTTGTGAAATGCTGCTACATCCTGACATCCCTACTGTTTTGTATATAAATGTATAGGCTACAATAGTATCATAGCAGCATCAGCAGACATCATGGTGTATTTTCTGAGGGGAGCACCGAGGCATATGAGGACAAGTACAACAAAACACCTCTGTGTGTGTCTGTCATGACTTTGTCTGAGTCACTTTATTCTCATAAAAACAGCTCCAGGGAAGATCATGTATCCAAATGAAGTCTACACAGTTCATGCCAAGGAAACATTTTTTCAGACACAGCATTGCTCAATCCCAGAGCTCAGTGTATTTTCGAGGAACTTTACCCATGAATGACCGACCCACAGCACTGAAAGCACTCTCTCCTTCTTTTTTCTATTTTCAAAACTGAGGCTGAGGGTCTTGTTACACTGGCTACATTATAGTATATCTTGCAGAGTGTATATATATAAAACACTTAACACTTCACACTAGTCTCCTATGTGTCTTTAGCTGTAGACATTTCTGCCTTGGCAAATTTCAAACTTTTTTTGACTGCAAATAAAACACCAATAGCACCTATAAATCCCACATTTCTAATGTATTATTGACTATGATAATGCATCACAACACATGCAAGTGATTCATAAAAGCTCATCCCCACTATTTATTTATATGGATCTATTTTCCATAAAAGGCTATGAGTTATTATGAGAACACATTTGCTTCTTGTAACCATATTGAACAGACAGTTTGGTTATGGTTTGACACAACACATTATATAAAGTGGTCACGCACATCCAAAACCATAGTAGCCCGGTGCTGGACCAGTAGACGACAGTAATGAAAATGTAATAGAAGAGCTGCACACTGTAGCTCCCATTAAGTGCAATTTATTGGCACATATTAGTTAGTGATGTCTCATACAGATGCTCTTCTTCAGACTTCATAAATAAATAAATAAATATCATGGGCTCATGAGTGTAGGTTCCTGTTCATATATATGTTTGAGGTACATCTGTTTTTTTGACATAGACATGCCTCTATTTTTGTCCAGCCATACAGAAAGTATGACAGCCATGGGCTTGATGTTATTTTTGTGAGCTGTGAGGTACTTACCTATATTATTGATTAATACATGTCTGTATATGTATTTTTATCTATATTGTCGTATATTATGTATGTATGCATTTTACCTGTGATTATATGTGAGATATTTGGGTTACTAGTAGTATCACGTGACTATCATGTGACCAGAGTGTTTACCTTTTTAAAATGGCGTATTTGTGCAGATTTATTGAGTCTGAAAAGGAGCATCTACTCAAAACGTCTCTAACTAAAATGTACCAATAAACTGCACTTAATAGGAGCAACAGTGTGCAGACCCTCTAAATTTTTCATTGACACAACACACTGTCTGCTTTATGTCAAGTAAGGTTCCACTAAACACAGGGTGCAGGCAGAAGCAGGATATGACCATCATACCATTAGCTGGTCCTGACGCCAGACTCCACGATATAAATCCTTGAGAGAGAATGCAGAAGTCCATCCAGACTGGAAGTGCTGAGGAAGAGAGGAAACTGCAGACTTATTGAAAGAATGTCTCTTATTAAATAAGTGGGAATGCTGGTTTGGCAGGATTAAGAAATCCAGCATGCTTGGATGGATCATACATCACAAAATACAAAAAGTGTCATAGAGTCACTGCAGAACTCCCCTTTTTCTCTCCAATCAAACAGTACCAAAAATGGAAAGCATATCCATGAAGATGTTTTGATGTGTCACTATACAGTACACTAAAACCATGAAGAATAGCTGTAATCTTTCATGAAGCAAACATCCATTTCTAAATACTGAAATCCTATGAAATGTATATTGTAAACATGTTCCTTTACTTGAAGCAGGCACAGAGCAGTCATAACAACGCTATGGCAAGCCTTAAACACACTCTCCACTAGAACATAAACTACTATGACGCTTAAAATCCTCATAACCTTTCATGCGTAACAGGTAGAGCAACTGTCAGTAATTGTGATAACAATCATTACATAGCTGACTGTTGTCATTAAACAATAATGTATTAACCAAGATGTCTTAGAACAAGGATGCAAATGTTTTTGCAGGCATCTACATTATACATTTCTGCACATTATGTAGAAAGTGCCTAGTAAGGGATGATGTACAGCTAGCTGGTCATTGTTGTAAAATCAACCCTGACAGTGCGATGCACTGGACCCCGACCCAATCCTGAGAGAAACGGAGGGAAGGCATTCATTACAAGACCAGCTGACTGTTACAAGATAATACAACTAATCTAATTTTACATTTAATTTTCTCACATCTATTTCTCTTGTTGAGTCTGTAAGAAAGCCAAAAACTCATACACAGACCTCATGCACAGTGTCAAGTGAGTTTACAGTGGCACTGAATAGTTCAAGTGTATAGCTTTTAGGGCAGTTGAGGACAGCACTAATTTAAGATCAGACCAAGGTTGTGAAACTGGGACACAAAGTGAGACCTGTCCACAGCTATAACATTATGGGCCACAATGGCTGTTAGATTACATGATTTATGTGTCATCCCCTAAATAATGAGCTCTGGTTGGATGTCAGTGCAGCTGCAAATAAATGGTATATTACCCAAGCATGACCTGTCGTCAACCTTTACCACACAGTTCTTTTTTTTTTTCCAAATACAGGCACAATCAGCTTAATTTCACTATACAGTTGCCTATGGTAGCCTAACCCAGATAATGTTATGATACCAAAACTATTATGATTCACAGTAGTCTTATTTAAAAAAATAGAATTAAATCACTATAAACTCGTTGACCACAGATAACCTCATACAACTGCTTAGCGTGCAAATATCATACATAGATGGACTTGTGTAACAGCTGCATTATTGTATGCCTTCCTCTTCTCTAAAGTGCTGACATGGTTTGACCTTCACTGATTGATAACGGCAGAGCAAATAGTTTTGCATCTGTAGGCGGGACATTCAACAACAACAGCAACCACTGGCTTCTTACAAAACCTATCAGCCAAACATCGACCTGCGGGGTCTTCATGCAAAGCAATACGTCTTATAGTCAGTGTGTCCTGTGCTATGATGTTGCAATGCATCCTCCTCAGGAAAAAATGGAAATTATGTCAAATGGTGCACAGCCTGCATGTGTGGACCTGCTTTTTAACATTTTAACGAATGTTTCTTTTTTTTTCTTGATTTCTTGCAACCGCCAGCAAGTTGCTTCACAAATATGACACATATGTACTTGTAAAATATCAAATAAATGCAATAAACAGCTCTCTAGGGGCGTGCCATGATGAGGTCATGTACTCAGCTATCCTGTTGTGATGCTGCATTCGAGTGCCTCTTCAGAGCATGTGTTAAATGAGATGTGTTTGGTAGAAAATGGCTAAATGAGCCTGGTGTTAGGAGTTTCTATGAGACAACAAACAAGTATAATTTGGATAACTGTAGGAGAATGAATAGGACAAAATACGCACAGTAAACATCTAAAATTATGATGCTGTATAGTCATCATCACGATTGCACAATATACTCAAAATAATTCAAATGTTATAACAAAATAGTTGTTAATATATTTTATTTGTGTTTTAGATAGACTTGTTCTCATTTGTAAGTACGTAGCGTATTTTTGCTGAGACTTCAAATTCAATTTTGGACAACTGTTCCTTCATTCCCTTGTCACGTGAAGTCCCTGAATGCAACAAAAGACTGGTCTTGCCTTGTTTTCATCGATCCCAGCCTGTGATTGGCCCAGTGTTCCATCACTCACGCCCGTGAATGGACAATTCCTAAAAACAAGTCATATTTCCTCTCAGCCAATCGCAGCCCCGTTTTCTGGTGACGCCGTGGGATTCCGCGAAATTGTTTCTTGGAGTTGAGAGAAGTGCAGCTCCCAGTGAAATAGGACAAGTTGACGCATGTGTTGTGTGGCAGCGCACGGAACGGCGGAATAAACGCAGACGCTATAGCTCAGTCGGTCAACGGTGTGTTTTATCGATCCGGAGTTTAGAAAAGGATCTAGACGGAGAAGGAGAGAGAAAGAGACTGAAGCTGCTATCTTTCCTGTGGGGGTGTTTATTCATCCGCCCTGCAACCTCAACAAGAAAACGCAGCCTTTGCGGTACAGTCACATTGAAGACGACACGTGTGGATGTTTAACCACATGTATCTTTGGACGACCGCGGTCTGATTACTTTATTGTTTCCACACTGTGGGATTGTTTTTGAATACAGCTACTGTGTACATTGTTTCTTTTTCTCCACCCGGATCTGCTGTAGTGATGTCAGAGGTTGGTGTCTCTGCAGACTGTGACCCCAGCAGACCACAGGGGCGGACAGAGGACATGTTGAAAGAGAGCCAGGAGAACAGGACTTTACTAATGGTGGCAATGATTTTACTGGACCTGAACAAATGCAACACTAACGCCATCAGCCCCGGAGACAGCCGATTTCTCGGGGGCAACGACGCCGGAGCGCAGGAGAAGGTGGAGCGGGGGAGTTGCCGGTTGAATGCCGGGGACAGCCTGGGCTCGCCTGCACCCAAACAGTCCCGGAGCAAGAAGGCGGTGGCGAGACTGCAATCTCCCGAGAAGAGACACCGCTGTCCGTTTAGCGGCTGTGGGAAGATGTACGGCAAGTCGTCCCACCTCAAAGCCCACCTAAGGGTCCACACCGGTAAGAGGCTCTGCTGGGGGCTGACACCCCAACCAAACTGGGCTCGATTTTGTTGACGACAGCGAAAACGCTCTGCGTCACTTCTGCTATCTTTATACATATATTTCTTTATTTCAGACGCATGTTGACATCATTGTTAAACTCAGTTTGTTGCCCACTTCTATGACACCAATAGTGCAGGAATAGGTAGGTACAGAGCGATTTATAATTACTGAGTGAAAATATAATGATGCCATTATAAAGTAGACTTGTAGGCCTGTAGCTAATGCGATATACAGTCCGTGTTGCGCCTGTGTAATGTGACATGAGAGTAAGCGAAAGACCACATGTCCCTGCAAATGAATAACACATTATGAGAAAGGTGGTCCCATGAACTGGTCCCTGCTGGGGGTGTGACTGACCGGCCTATACCAGGCTGGAGCCTGGCTGACAGGGGAGGGGTGGAGAGGCTCGTGTGTGGAGTCACTAGCGCAGATTGCGATCTGGGAACACCGCGTGCCACCGCCCATATTTGTGAAGCACGGTATATTGTTCAGGTGTGACAAATCATCCTGGACCACAATGTCACACGATGTTGTCCAAATAACACCTCATATCACTATCACTGGTATGAATCGCGTGTTATGTTACATCTGTTTCTATGTGTGTGTATAGCCTGTGCATCACAAGTATTGTAATAATAGCGAGTAACAGTGTAATATGTCGACATATTTGGCCATGCTTCACATGCAGGTCACTGCGACACTGTTGCCTCCTCATGTTCTTGTCCGGAGATAACCTCCCTGCACCACCATTTCCTCATACGTCACCCCACTCCCAGGTCGGGTTGTAAACAAGAGCAGACATGTGGTTCAATGGAGCACATGTTGGAGGAGGAGAAGGGGGCAGCCATAGTTGTTTTCTTTTTTTTTTTTTTTCACTCACGAGGCTCTTATCATGACTCATTTCTAAATCAATATGTTCTGTTATTGTTCCTAGAAAACGTTGTTTATTGAGGCCTTCCCAAAAATTTTGTGCAAAAAAAAAAAATTTGGGAAGCTTGCAGTCTGTACTTTGTCCTCCTCCCTCCCTTGATTTATTATGTATCTGTATATTTTTATTTATTGCCAGTCCTCCCTCTTCCAATGACTAAGATCAAAATTGCGTTTTTTTTTTTAAATAAAAATGTGAATTAGGATCAGTTTAGAGCAGAGATTTTCAAGGTGGGAGGTGGGCCTCCTCAGTTTCAGGGGAGGCTCAGTGAATGGAAGCGAAACAATAATACATTAGCTGTTACGAGAGTTATCAAAAGAAGATCACATCGAATAGTCTAAATGTGTGTGATTTGGGCTTTTCTCACTTACACAGAATCAGACTCTAATAAAGTGGCCCCAAGCTTTGTCTGAATGGAGGCACAGTCTCAGACTTTGACAACCCCTGGTTTAATAGACTAAACTCTGTTTAACAGCTCAAAAAACATACATAACATTTTGTTTATAACTACCTTGATACTTATGAAGTATCAAGGTGTAAGAAAAGCCGATATTAGCAAACCAAAGGGGTTAAAGAGGACCCATTATGCTTATTTTCAGGTGCACATGTATTTGGGGTTTCTACCAGAACATGTTAACATGCTTTAATGTTCAAAAATGATTTATTTTTCTCATACTGGCTATGCCCACAGTAATGAATGGTCAACCAAACCCAACTCTTCAGACTCCACTCCAGCTCCACTCTAACTAGCTTTGTTTGAGGGCATGCCAAACTAGTCATTAGACTGGTATTATGCAAATGTGTTACATGGTGACATCACAACGTTACAGAAGAAAAGGTGGGACTTCACACAGGATGTTTCAGGCAGTTCAGGAGTAATGTTTCTATGTGAGTGAGTAACTCCTTTTAGTGTGGTCTTTGTGCTTCGTAGCTTTGCAGACCTTTTACATGCCCAAAAAGAACTACATAACACACTAAAGGAAAGGGGAAAAACAACAAAAGCATAATAGGTCCCCTTTAAAGTTGGAAATAAATGCAGGCAAAGGTAGTAATCCAAAATGTGTGTGTGTGTGTGTCCTCAGGTGAGCGTCCCTTCGAGTGTACCTGGCCAGACTGTGGCAAGAAGTTCTCCAGATCCGACGAGCTGACGCGTCACTACCGCACACACACGGGCGAGAAGCGCTTCAACTGTCCAATGTGTGACAAGTGTTTCATCAGGAGCGACCACCTGACCAAACATGCGCGGCGACACGCAGGCTTCCATCCCAGCATGCTTCAGGGCTCCAGCGCGGCCAAGAGACGCCGCTGCTCCGTGTCCGTGTCCTCATCTGACTCTGGTGACCAAAGCCCTGTTGGGATGTGAGACACACCCACATTACTATATACAGTATACTGTATATTACGTAAAGGTACATGCAGCAGACAAACACACAGGTGTGTGCACCTTTACACAGATCAATCTATTCAACCAGCCAGACCACTATTTAAAAGTTTTTTCTATGCATGTAGCGTTGTGCAACAGCAAGCAGAAACATATGTTTGATACTGACTGTAATCAAACTAGATCGACAGCCCTATTATTCCCTGAGGTGATTGGTATTTATTAAGGGTTATTCGGGGTCTGTCACACAGGTTCTAATTGCTTTGCTATTTGTAATTACATTACTTTTTGTTGTGTGAGTTTTTTTTTTTTTTTTTTGGAGGAATCAGAAATCCAAGAGGCATTCATGTACATATATAGTTTTCATTAACACTACGTGTTCACTTTGCAACACAGACTTAATTTACAGGTGAAGACAACTACAAGAGAATAAATCATTACTGAGATATTTCTAGTGGGTTAAGGAGTTTTGGGAATAGTCCTTTAGTACATATTATACTTGTACAGTTACTCTCCAGTCCAGGACAAGGTGAATGTACAGTATAGCAGTATTATCATGTAAATAGATTAAACAGATTAACTTTCAGATGGATGATTTTCTTAGTATACTGTAGTTATGTGTTATTAGAGAGTAATAAGACAGAGGTATAATATAGGGAATTACAGAGCTTGGGTATTAAATGCATATATTTGGCTATGGACTTAGTAAATGAGGTATACTGTGAGCTTGTAGGAAAAGTTTGTTTGCCCAGTTTGTTTCCTGTGTTGAAACATAAATGGTGTCACACTGTGATAAAGTTGGAAATAATTGACAATAACTAATAAACAAACCTCAGAGAAAAAACATTTCAACAGTCGCTCTTTCAGGCTTGAATTATGTCAATAATGCAGGGGTAAACACAACAGGGTCAAATCTTTATAAGGTTACTTTTTTGCTTGCAGCTGAAAAACTACTCAGTGCTAAAGACCATAGTTGTTCATGTTTAGTTAGAAGTTTGTGCCTTTTGAAGGGTTTTGTAGCAGAGAGGAATTTCTACATTTTCAACCCTTGGAAATAATCTACTACCCGATAAACATCTTCAGATTCTTTATGTTGATATTCAGTAATACTTTGAATATCAATGACTGTCTCTTATGCCAACAGTGCCAGTTACTATACACAGAACAAACTTTTGTTTACTCTGTATCTGAACTGCATTTTATCAGGGAATAATGTGATGCATGGTCATTTAAATCAATATTACACCCCCTGGTGGTGACATGGAAGCACAACAGAAAGTCATAAAACCTTTTTTTTAATATTCTGATGTAGGATTTTGAGGCAGGCTCTGTTGATTAATTTGATTGTGAATCAGTGTATTCCATGTAGCATGTTTGTATGCATTTGCTTGGTACAATGTATTTTTATTTGTCTGGTAATCTTTTATAATATCACTAGTGGGGCGGGAGGTCTTATGCGTCCATGACAGGAACTACAAACATTCTTGATGTCATTAGTTTTCTTTTTATATTTGCCACATAATGCATCAAAACGTCCAGTAAAGTTCGACGTAGTTAAGCTCGTAGGACACAAACTACATACATTTGTAAAGTGAAATGTTTTTCTTTTCTGGCATTATGACAACTGTGATTAGATGTTGGTGCCTTTCAGGTTGAATCTTATACTTCTGATGCTACTGTACTGTAATCAGGGGCTGTCAACGCAGACCCCATGTTATCGCAATATACACTGCTGTGTTATGATTACTGCTCAAAAGTTTTAACATTAAAATTTTTTTTTCTTTGTAAACATTTGCTCGTTATTTCTGTCCCACCATACACTGTGCTTAACACCTTTTTTTTAAATGAAGAAGTGCTCTTCTTTAATGCTAATGAACTAGTGTAAAGAAGGTGTAACATCTAAAAACAATAAGGTAAAACAGGGAGTGCTCCATTAGCTTTGTGTTTATTTATTGTTTTCAGACACTGCACATAACAATAACATTGTTAAATACTGTAATGGAAGTGTTTAGGTTACAAGAAAATCATTTTTAAAAAAAAAAAGGAAAACCAAAGAAAAACAGTTATCACTCGTGTCTATGTAAAAAAAGAAAGAAGCATAAATTCATAGACAGCAAATGCGCTTCAAATAAACTAAATGATTAAGATGGCAATAAATACACATATTTTGAATTTCTCTGTACTTAAGGCATACTCTAATTGCAAATTATCAACTGATTTAAAAGGAGGGCAAGTCAAATGAGGGATAATAGCGCTCCAAATCAATGATCCTCAAAGTTGCAATTACAAAACAATTTCCAACCCATTCCTCAAAACAGATAAAAAGATTCCATCTCACTTTTTATGTTGGAATTATATGTCTGTATGCATGCACGCATGTGTGTGTGTGTGTGTGTGTGTGTGTGTGTGTGTGTGTGGTGTGAAAGACGAGAAAGGGTAACTCTTTCTGCTGTCTGAACCAGTGTGCTCACTTGATGATCTGTAGTATGAAAACAGAAATGGGAAGGAAGGAGCATCCAGTATTCGAGACAAGATATAGTGGGGGTATAACAGCGCGTGCTAAAAAATCTTTTTAAAGACCCCCCCCCCCATCTAATGGTCCCTTTGGCCTTGAATATACAGTACCAATCATGTGAGCATCACGTGTTTGAGGCTCATTGCAATGATATGTAATCTTCCCTTTTGACACAGTTCATTTCAGATAAGACACTGTCACTGCTATGCAGGAAAGAGTACACAGATATGGGCCCTAAGAAGTAATAATAAAAAAAATGTGCAAATTCAAAACAATACAAGTCAAGCTAGTGTCACAACAGTAGCATGTGATTGCACAATAGATGTAGGGCAAAAATCACTTGTGCAACAAGCTACTTCCTTATTAGTTTCCATTCAATTATTCAGTCCAGTGCTCTTCATGCAATTTGTTCCTCAGCCACTCATGTTCATACATTCATCCCTAAACTCTGTACTGGAACATCTCAAGTCAGTAGGGCAAAGAACGTAAAAGTGTTGAGGGTGGTGTGAATGAGTGCAACGACCTGGCCTGTGCTACATTACAACCCTGTACAGTACAATGAATGTGGAACCAGATCTATTTAGGGATACCAAGACTGCAGTCCACGCTTCTAAAATATCCCCACATCAACACATAAAATCAAACTTATCCTCAAGTTTAAAAAAAAGAAGCATTTAAACAAAAAATAACAAATTAAAAAAAACCTAGAAAAATGCAAGCCAGAATTCAGTATGATGAGCAGAACAGTTGATGTTCTTTATTCTTCAGGGAAATGTAATTCACTTTATAGCATCAATTGACCTTCTGTTTTCTGTCCACTAATACCAACATGTGTTACATCATGTTTACCAGGAGAGAGGCTCTCAAACACAAGTGCACGTCCTACCATAGGAGGAAACCACTACTTTTACTCATATTTTAAATACATATTGAATATTTTCAAATGTGTTCCTTCACCTAGATTTTAAACCAAATATTCTATATGTTAATTTGATTATTTCTCATTATCATTATCATCATAGCAACTCAACTGTCATTACAATACTCTACCAATGCTTCACTGTCACCATTGTGGCGGCGAAGTAAACTGACAGCAGATGAAGATTGGGGGATATATTGTGTGGAAAGGGGAAAGGGAAGAAGGTCAGAGGGGTGGGGTTACTGTATTTGACAGGTGGTGGAGGAGGTTGCCTGGCAGCACATGCAGGTGGGATTGACTGATTTGGGCGGGATCAGATCCAGGTCCTCGTCATCCGGGATCTCGTCTAGACGGTAACCATCTTTCAGCAGCTGTATGTTCAGATCCTGATTGATTTGCTAGAGAAGGGGAGATAGACAGAGCAGGTTGATAGACTTGAGCAGCCTTTCCCACCCCAGGGCTGCGGACCGGTACCAGGTTACAGAGGATAATTTGCAACTGTGCCACTCCCTGTTACTCCCACGACAACTGATTTTCAACTGAAATGTGTCATCAGTATGAGACTCAATCCATCATTAGCTACTCTATCTGCATATGGTGTGTAGAGATCTCCTGCCTGATCTGAACCCGACAGATCTTGACTTTTTGTTACATGAAGCTTTGGGCTCGGTTCGGATTCAGGTTTGCATATTTTCAAATGATATTTAGTAAGAAATTTCTCTGCTTCCATGTCTGTCTGTGTTGCAAGAAAATACACTATTCCCAGTGGGAATAGCAAAGGAGATTAGTTAATTTGTTAAATTACCCTGGTGAGCGAGCAGTCAATAATGAAATGAATGAATGAAATTAATGAATCAATAACTAGAATGGATATGAAGAGTGCAGACCAAGGTGCCCGAGTATGATTGACCCCCCTTTTCGTTCAGCTTGCGCCATCATCCATGTGTATTTTTGTTTATGTTGAGATCAGCTGTATGTAGCTGAGCATTGAAAAACACTTCATTCAAACTGGCCAGAAACAAAATGAAACTAACCTAAAACATCACTGTTCCGCTTTCCAACAATCACCAAGTGTGCTTTGCTCAAACTCAACTCTAATTTCACTGAGCTTGATGTGAAAATACGGCGACTCTACAGTCGTCCCCGCAGAAGTACCTTAAACTTGCATACTTTCCATTAGCTAGCAGGGGGCATCTCCTCTGATTGCTAAAAGAAGTTTGATGGTATAGAGGTCTATGAGCAATGCAGCATGATGTTCATTTAGTAAATTATGGTCCCATTTAGAGTCAAACAGACCACCAACCAGGGCATGCTTTAGGACGTAGCTACCTCATGACTGACAGGTCGCTACTACGCTGTAGTCTAGTCTGGGAGTTGTCCGTGTTTTCGCTGTAGAACTATAACCCTGTCACCATGGGTTTTCAGATCATTAAAGTTTTTGGTCGCCTAAAAATGTCTTATTCAGCGTTTGGTTGTACTTAGCTCCCCCTTTGTGTCACTTCTGGAAAAAAAAAAGAAAACAAGCGAGTTATGGCCAAAAAACAAAAGATGGCCATGGCCAAAACGGTGAATTTGATGTTTCAAAACTGTTGTCTACAAACCAGTGGGACTACGTCCACTTCTATATAGAGTATGATAATAACCTGCTAGCTAGCATGACTAAAAAAAAAAAAAAAAAAAAAAAATACTTTGACATTTTGGGGATTAGAGAGCAGTTAGATGAGAACAATATCACTCTCACGTCTGTACCACGAATATGAAGCTACAGTCAGCAGCTGGTGAGCTTAGCTTAGCACAGCAGCTGGAAATATAGGAAGAAGGCTAGCATGGCTCTGCCCAAAGGTTAAAAAAATATATAAATGAATTAAAAAATAATAATAATTCAACCTACCAACACCTCCTAACACTCACTAATTGACCTGTTATATCTTGTTTGAAGAAGAAGAAGAAGAACAACAACCTTTATTAGTCCCACGAGGGGAAATTCAATTTTTGCTTAATCCATAGAAGTATTAATTGACAATGCAACGTTTTACACGCTTTCCTCTGACTTTATCAGATTTACAAATCTCACATTTTTTGGAGCTTGTGACTTAGGCTGGGGAAAATTAAATTTACAGTGGTAACCATGGCAAACTGAGTTAGGGCACTTTCCCAGATGGCTGTAAGAATCATTACATGGAGCTTTGATGACTACTGTCCTGCTGTGATTTTTATTTTAGCAAAACAATGCCTCTCTTTGCATGCAAAACAGAAGCAATGTCTTCCCATCCCCTTTCCCTTCCCCATCCCAGCATTTACCTTTCTATATGTTAACTGTCTAGTCTACTGTAGATAACCTGTGCTGCATAAACAACCACTTCTTTGTTAGCTTCAACACAATCATACTGTTGCCACGGTGTATTGCTTGCTCACAACTTGCTGTTGTTAGCTAGGCCTAAGAAGAGGAGAAAATGGCTACACGGAGTCACAACATTTACTTTACATTAACAAATAATTTCTGACAATATGGTGGATTTAAGACCTGAACACTTGTGGGCTTGTTCATATAACACACAATATATCCACAAACCTGAATTTGTCAGAGAGAAAATGGATGTAGAGGATGGGAACGAGGATTCCTCTGGAGAATAAATATGATGAGGTACCTGTGATTTGCACTTAAATTGGCAGCAGCGTTGAAAACAGGATTTACAGGAGCAGACACCCAGAGATGACATTTCATTTGTCTCCCGCTTTGTGTCTCAAGCACATTTGTGTGCAAGTGTGTCTGCAACGTAATGATGCGCTTGTACAGAGTGCACACACGCCTTCAGAATTAACATGGATGAGCAGGATGGATATAAATGGGTTTGCTTTGAGACAGGCTTATAAATGCCTGGATCTTGGCCTTTTGACAGTCATGGGAAATGGGGGGAAGGAGAAGGAGGGAGTGAATGTCAGAGTAAATGTGAGGTAAAGAAGCAGATGTCTGCTCTACCATATATCTCACCTCAGCAGAGGAGTATCCTGACGATGAGTATCTAGACATGTCAAAATCGTCATCACTGAAACAAACAAAAAACACAAATTAGCTTGTCATATCTATGTTTATGTGACAAAAAGTGTATTATTGTTGTTGTGTGTGGTCACCTGTCTGTGTCTAGGGCCACCAAAGGCTTCTCATCTGGGCTCTGGTCTAAAGAGGAATAGCCTTTATTGGGCACTACCAACCTGCAGGGAGTGAACAGAGAGAGAGGACAGAGGAGAAATGATCAGAGGAGCTGAGAACGGGTGTAACAGAATATGACAGGAAAAGGTGGAGGAGGGAAAATAGATTCACAAACAGGAAGAAGTGTGTAAGACTGGCAGAGACGCTGAAAGAAAAGCCTGGAGGCGACAGCTGAACTAAAGAAACAACAGAAGCCTGAAAGAGGTCTGATTTGTAACTCGGACATCTTACAAACCCTAAATCAATAAAACTATACTCTTGCCAGCTCCACTGACAGGAAGAGATAATGGAAAATAAAATCTATCTTGTCAAGCAAACACATTTCTGATTTTACACATATAATCTACTACGTATGTTGTGGGTTTTCTCTAGGTTCTCCGGCTTCCTCCCACAGTCCAAAGACATGCAGTTTAGGTTAGTTGATAATCTGCCTGTAGGTGTGAATGGAAGCGTGAATGGTTGTCTGTCTCTATGTGCCCTGCAATGGACTGGCGACCTGTCCAAGATGTAGCCCGCCTTCGCCCAATGCCAGCAGGGATCGGCTCCAGCCCCCCTGGCGACCCCTGACTGGATAAGCGGTTGAAGATGGATGGATGGATGAATCTACTACATAAAGTAGACTGTGACTTAAACGTAAAAGAATTAGTGGCCAATATATTGGTGACACTGTATGTGCATGAAACAAATTCTGTAATTAAAACAGACTTAACTTTAACTTGAATTGTTTTGGGGCTTTTGTATGTTGCTCCTCAAAATACATCATTACATACTCAATAGTATTTCTATACTTATGTCTTGTCAGTGCTCGAAGTTGGCTGGTACTCACTAGTACGCAGTACCAGCACTTCTACATTTTACTCCTTGGTGTAAATGGTCCTTGGCTAACTTTTTCTTGTGCACTGGCGCTTCTCTCATGTTGCTGGTAATCTTTTCTTCCATATCAGGTTCTCTCGAGATTCGTAATGGCGATTCAAAACAGTGCAGCGCCAGCATTTTTGCACCACTCCTCATAAGCCATACGAACATAAAAACAATGCGTAGAGTATCGAGATGAGCCAACGCATGGCATGGGGGAGTGAGAATGAGGTTGCTGTGATACATTGATACGATGTTCACATCCTTTTTTTAAGTGTTTCATGTCACTGTAGCATCCAGAAATCCAGAAATCAAACCACCAACCTTCCAATTTGTGGCTGACCTGCTCTACCCTCTGAACCACAGCCATATGATTTCACAGGGAAAACTTCCACAAGTATTAAATGTTCAGATGAAAGCTGTGATAAATGATAAAACAATAACTTAACTAGTAAAAATAATGGCCCAAAATTCTGTAAAATCGCATAAGTCAAAAACCTTTGGTGATGACCCCCAAACCAAATATCTCCTTGTACCTTATATTCATTGTAAATATTCAAAATTTGTTTATATGTACAAGCATCCTGACTGTAACACTGCTCCTACAACCCTACTTAATATAGCCTACAAACACACCACCTTAACCCTATAATGTGTCAGCTGGAATATTATTGGAGTATTATAAGAATGCTATAGAAGATGCATAGCTCAAGAATAATAATATAGCAATATAACCACAACTGATTGGGACTGACATAGTATAACATGCCTACAGAAACAATGAATAAATAAGAATAAGTTACAAGAGATTGCTGATACCGGCTGATACACATGCCAGCGTGTGAATAAGGGAGTACTGGCAGTTATTATTTCCACTTCAAGCACAGCATCTAGTACAGACTTGGACAACAACTTCAGTTTGACAATATGTTAATACTTCAGCCTGTATGTGGTCTGCTGTTGGTATTTAATCAACACAGTGCAAAAGCACACCAGAATAAGGGCTTAAATTGAGTTTATCACTAAAACAAAAGACGTTTTAATGACTGTAATCGTTTAGAAAGTCAACTGTCACCACCTCATTTTCTCGACCATACCGAGACCACAGCGCTCTCTCCTTACCGTGTTCTGGCCATGACGTTGTTCTTCTTGGGCTGCTGGTTGACTGGACTACCGACAGCGTTGCCGTTCTTCAACGAGCCCTTCCTAGCCAGCTCTCTCTGTTTCTCTGCACAAGAAACACAAACACACACACACTTAAAGGTTAGCTTTAAATAACACAGAAACTACATTAAAGAAGTGATGGAGCTAGTTTGAGCTAATGTCATCTACTTGTAGACTTACAGGACACCTTCAATGAAATTTTGCAATTTACTTATAAGATTCCTAAATAAACCAGGAAATTTCTGTGACTTGCTGATGTAAAACATAGCATTAGATGGATGTGGAAGTCTACTCAGGTTTTAAAGTTTTCATGAAAAAGGTGCCCATATTTGACAATAATAAATCAGTGGAATTCAAACACAACCTCATCAGGAAGTGCGATGATCAGGCACGGGAATGGACTGTGAAATGTCTTCTTTCCGAACATGATGTGATGCTTTGCTGCACTGAACAAGATGTGACATCAGGGCAGATCAGTTTTTGTTTTAGGGAGGGATTTTCTTCAATGGTCAGCTGACCAGGCAGTCATGACTGTTTGGGCTGAGGGGGTTGTTTACCTAATATAATACAATAGAGCATCCTCAAATAACTAAACTAATGCTACTAGTCTACTCTGAGGGCAATGACCTAATGTACAATACGTCAGTGACAGTACAAAATGTTGTCTCTAATTCATATTGTACCACCAATTAATGGCATTACACTTTATATCCAGAAAACAGTTTCAAAAAGGCCATCAAATGTAGACGAGAGCCTGTTCCATCTCAAGGCATGTATTATTAAAGCAATACGCTCAGATTATATTTTATCGACAGGAAATTTTATGACAGTCTTTCTGTCATAAAAAGGCTGAACAACTAATAAGATTAACATGAATATTATGAAGTACAACTGTAGCCAACTGTGGGCTCACTTTCAACATGTAGATGTAGAATGAAATTAACTTCTACAGCAGCTGACGTGTTAGTTATGTGGATGCCAGAGTTACATCTTAAATAAGACCGTTTTCATGCATTTATGTCTCACTGAATAGTTTACTCCTCCTCAGTATTGTTGGTTCTTCAAGGCTTTGGCTAAGGATGTATTACTAAAAAATATTTTAAAAAAAAAAGAAAGAGGTGCTGCTGCTCACCACTGGACTCTGTCCAAGGTGCTGAAACGAGCCTTTAAGGACTGTGGCTTTTATAAACACTAGAGACTCAAGTTCCCAAACATAAAACAGGCCAAACAATAAAATGGCTTATCACTGGAACAATTAGTCTATTATTAATTGATAAATCATCAATTCATTAAGTTACTTTTCAAGCAAAAATGCCAAACCTTTACTAGTTTAAGCTTCTGACATGAAAAGATTTACTGCTTTTTCTGTTTTATGTGGGTGTAATCAGATACTTTATGGGGTATGGGATTGTTGTTCAGAAAAAAAAAAAGCAATCTGAGGGCATAACAATGTGCTCTGGGAACTGGTGACGGGTGTTTTTCATATATTGATCCTAAAATGGACGAGCAATGGTAATGGTAAAGACAACAATGGTACTCTTTTACAAGAGTTTAGCAGCATAACAAGGATGATTAAAACACAATACATTGCCACATCCTTAGTTTGCTTTGAAGGATCTCTGAAAATTGATCCTCGCTGTTCAGATGCTATCATCCTAGGTAATAAAATACTGCAACACAGTCTATTTATTGTCTAGAGATGATGCCACACCAGCACTTAATAGTAGGTTATTCTTTCCAGGACTTTAAATATACAGCTAATTACAGCATATGCTCTACACTTGGCCTACAAATACTGCAGCTCTCACTCACCTATTTTCATCTGGAGGGGTGAGGGCTTGTAGTTGATAGTGACAGGTTCCCCCTCTCTGGTGTCTGAGTCTGCCTCTGAGGCCGTGGACGAGGCCGGGTCCTGGAGACAAACGGGAGGACGGCGTGGACAGGAAGATGAGCAGACATGTGCATTACTGAGGCATTAAAGAATAATGTCTTGTTGTCATACATAATACACCCTTCTATGCCCAGACAATGTGATTAAAACTGTTCATAAATAGATAAAATGTGTGAGACAGAGCCCCTATTTATATAATGAATGTAAGAAGCATTACATGGATACCTTGTTCTACTTAGACACACATACACATACTTCTTGAGACCTGGATAAAGTAATCCTTCATAGGCACACTAGATTTTGTTATAGCTACCTCCAACTAATAAGGTAGAGATTGAAAAGATGAATCAAAATAGCTATTACGCTAACTCATTTGCACATATTTTAAGTAAACCTTAAATATTGAGCTTAATCTTGTTCAGGTTGCTTTGGGGCCCTTTGGAGGACTCCTGAAAGTCCCTTTATCCCAGTTTGGGAAACATATCTATAAGAAATCACATCTTATATCCACAGGGCAAACCCATCAGTGGCCACATGACGCACAGGGCTGATGAATGAAGGTATGGGGACGCCTGGAGACCGCAGGTCAGACTACTTTGGGTCTAGTCTGGCTCTCTAGCGGCCCCGGCCGTGGGCAGGAGAGGCCGCCCTGCAGGCTGCAGTAACCCAGGGCCCCGCTACGGGCCACGGAGCGCACCGCCAAATAATTTACTCTGATTTATTTTTCTTCTTTTGATGAAAAGACGCTGCTTTAACGGTGCGTACAAGCACATACGTGCGACTAAACAGAGCTCACTAATCATGTCAAGCCGACACAAGTGGCGTTTAGTCGGAGCAACTTGCTGCATGGATGCTGAGGATGTAGCAGCAGCAGCAGCAGCGTTAGGATGGGATGCTTGTTTTCGCCAGACATGACGGATGCTGCTCACTACGCAGCAGACCGGACGCTGGTTACATTACACACAGAAACAAAACCGACAACGAGCAAATCAATTACCCCCTGATACGTTACACTGTCATTTTAACATTTTACTGTAGTCGAAAAAACTTGCTGGAAATGCTAAATGGTGGGCTACATTATATTACGCATGGCAGGTGATGGATCTGTCGGGATCCCTGAGCTTAACGTTATGAATGGAAGGCCTCAGACACCAAACATCCTGGAATAACAGCGACATTTAACTAGAAAACAAGACGAAAACACTGATTATCTCCAACAGACAACAGCCTACAAATGTCACTTACCAGCGGCTGCATCTCAGCCTGCATCTCCGCCTCCTGCACGGCACTCGGCACCTGAAATCTATCTATTTCTTCCATCATTTTGGCAGCGCGCCTCTCTCCTCCCTTCTCCCGGAAACCAAGTGTTGTTTACGGCTCGTTTCGACGAGTTATCGCCGAGATCGTGAGTGAGCTCAGATCTGTAACAGTCTCTGTAGTGGTCCAGTGGCGAGCTTCATCCCAGCAGGCAGTAGGCTATGTCGACGGTGGTGTGACCAGTTGGGTGACGGTGACTCCACCACCCACTTCCGGGTAGGGTATCCCAAGCTAGGGTCCGGGGACCCAGAAGGGGCCTTTAAAAGAGGTCCCCATCAGTGTGTAACTGTCAGCAGTCAGGCTCAAGTTAGTACTTTGCAGAAAAACACAACATGTAATTAATAAATAAATGATGATGTAGATCAGTATTTTAAGATTTTATTGATTTACTGATCAGCCATGTGTAAAATAATTAACATTAGCCCCATTTTTACCAGCTGTATCATTAAAGTGATTTTTACACATTGGTTCATTAATAATTATAATCCTATTTAATTATTAATAATATGAAATGGACCACTCTACATAATGCGTACTGTTATTTTTTGTTTAAGTAATAATCTGGAAGATTTTCATTTAAATAAATGTCTGTGGTTCCCAAACCTTTTCACAGACCCCTAATTGATAAGATTTTGTTACAGGGTCCCCCATCGTTTTTGCTGTTAATTGTTTTATTACAGAAATGTTTGAAACCCAAGACTGAAATAGTCATAATCCTGCCATTGTGTTATTTATGGATGGCATTATAGTGACAGTAACATTTTGTCCCAGGACCCCAGTTTGAAAACCACTGAGTTAAGTCTTTATCGATTACTGAACGAGGTGACACAATGTGAATGAGCCTCTGGCCCACTGATGGAAGCCCTTAGCCTGTGGCCACATTCTCAGGAAAAATCACAAGCAGTGAGATCCAAGTAACACACCAGCAATTACCGCTTATTGCCACAGGTGCCGCCAAAAAGAGGGACATAAAGATCTTTGAGATTGTACCTCAGTGTACATTGTTGTTAATACTTTTGTACTTTTAGTTGAGTAAAACTTAGGTTAATTGTACATGTATACCCTATGGTATTGCTACTATTATGTAGTAAAAGTCTTACTTCTGTCACCACTGGTAATGGATTAATATCAGTGCAATGTGAAGATATGTTGTGAGGGAATCATTATAATACGGTATGACTATGTTTGTGAGACAACTTGTTCTTTTTGTTTCATATTTTTTACTTCTCTTTTTCGCCTCTGAGTAATAGATAATTCTCATGTTAAAATTATGTGAATAAATGAAGTCAGAGGATAAGAGGATTAACCATCTCTGTTTTTATACCCTCAAAAACAAAATAAATCTTCTTTAAAACGAGTCTCTGTTCTGGCAGTCTTGTCATAAAATGCTTTAAACTCCAGCTGAAACCTTGCGGACCAGCGAACACACAAGACATTCCTTTTATTACAAAAATACTAGAAAGATCAGAAGCAGACCGCTTAACAGCCCGTCGTTTGGAAAGTCAATTAACAATTGTCTTCATTCAGGAATTTTAATTAAGGCGGAATACATTACTCAATCAAACGAACAGCTTGGAACCAATTAATTATAGCTCCAGAAATGAGCTGGACAGGGACAAAATGTATGTCTAAGGAAAAACAGCAGGAACTGATTTGAAAGCTGTGGTCTGTGTGATGATAGTGAATAAAAGTCAAATTATCATCCGGTATCTTGTACACTGGATTTATTTTAAATTACAGTATATTATTGAGGTTGAATAGCTTTGGTTTCCTACGGAACAATTAGGATTACCTGGATGATGTGACTTTCATCTATCCCAGTCACCATTCGAGGAACTGCAGTACAGTCATGACAGCTTTCTGCCTCATCGCTCAGCAGTCTGCTTGCTATGAACCATAGCAACTGAGGACATTCACTCTAGCAAATTTTGTACAATTAAGCACAGCTTCTAGATACCTAGATTTTCTGTGAGCATACTTTACACTTCACAGAGGGAAATATTGTAGTTTTTAAATCTACTGCATAATGTACAGTATATCTGACATATACAGCATGTAGTTACTTTTACAGATTGTAATTTCACATAAAACCATATGATCAGCTTATAAAAAATGATTCGCTGTTTTAGGTTAAACAATCACGCAACTACATTCAATATGCACTTCCTTACCACACTACGGTATGATCTATGCACAAACACTTAACCTAGGTACTTTTCTACATTTAGTAGAGGCTTAGATAACTCATACATATAGTTTTACTTTCTTTCGGTTTACCAGCTATCTTTAATGTTACTAATAGTACAGTTCTCTGTTCTTTTTTCCCTCTGTATCTTTTCCTTGAACCTTCAACCAACAATTCATGGCTCTGAGAAAAATAACAAACCACCGTTCATCTACTCAGGTAGTGTGTTTTTTCCCTTTACATTGAGCGTGGTGTGATTGCAGGGCTTATCTGTACGATGCTGTGGAGATTGTGGAGTGAATCAGCCATTAGTCCTCTTGACTGGTGAAACACTCCTCTGCACACCTGCTGTGCTTCCTCGGCTATTCTGTCGTACGTCCTCTGCTAGTCTGTTTCATGTCCATCTGCGATTTTCCCAACAATCTCTTTCTTTCATAAATCAGCAGGTGCAAAAAAGAAATGCATAAGCAGGGCAACATTTGATTATCATCTTTTAAATGAAAATGTTACCAGATCTGGAACTAATATCACTAAAAAAGAAATCCATATTAATGAATTTACAGTACCTTCAAGATTACTAATGTTACAACATTCAATCCTCTGAGCTGCTGCACGAATAAAACTCTGGCACTTGCATACCACACAGCAAGGGGAACACCATGTTCCTTAATTCATTATGCTTTGTTTATTTATGCTATGTTGATTCATCTCAAGTCATACTCCAACTAGTTTTAGAAAACGTATCAAGACAACCCACTGAGCAATTTGACAGTTTAGTTTAGATTAAACCTACATTACACAAATAAACAGAACTGAGCATACATGGATGGTAATCTTAAAATGTTTTTCTCCCTGAAAAAGATGTGTGGGAAAAGATGCTGATGGACAGGAAAGTCAGTTAACTACATCTGTGGTGACTGTAGGGTCAACCCAACAGGGCAGATGTGTGTCAAAAAGGCCCTCTGAGGTATGCTGGATGCCAGGTATGTGATATTATCATAGTGTATGATAGCGTAGACTAGTACATATCATAGATGATAGATGAGTGACACTGTATGTATGAAGGGGAGGTACTTGAACTTACAGTCCTGCGGTAGCCCCCCACATCCGGTTCTGACTGAGGCCTGCTTGACAGGGCCAGACTTTTACATTTTCTCGTCTCTCTTAGAAGTCCTCAAAATGGTCACAGCATCTGTAATGTACAAAAAGAAAAAAAAGTTTACTTGTAAAAAGTTGACAGTAAAGTTTAAATGTCAAGTCACACTCACACAATATATCTTGCAAAATGTCATCATTTACAATGGTCGGGTTGACACGTTTTGCTGTCTTAGATGACATGCATCAGCTAACCTTTAGGCACACACAATTGTGACATTTATGTCTTTTTACAATATGTTGTGTTTATTGCATCTTATCATTTAAAAATAACTTTGTAAGACAAACAAAATCTGTTTAGACTACTTTATAACTTACCTGGTATGACTGAGTACATGGCTGTATCTTTAAATGCCCTTTTACTGCACAGGTCACCACCAGTCACTTTAAAGATGGACATCATTGCATTGGACATGAGTCAGATGAAGTCACATCAGTAGTAATTAAACCTCCCAAAGGGATCCACTTGTGAAATTTCATCCAGGAAACCTGATTCACAAACCAATATGTTTTAAATATAGGGGCCAGTGCTTTAAAATGTATACTGGAAAGCACTGCACAAGGAACAAAAAAAAGCCTTTCTCTGTATTACATCAATTACTGCCAGATACCTTGCTAAATCAAAACTGCATTTATGCATAAAAATACCTGTCCAACATCGTGTTCACACAGTCCCGCTTGGTCTTCACTCAGACTCTCCCCAACTTGAATGTCTAGAATAATGAAACAGCATTAAACATATACATTACATAATTTATTCATGCACTGAAATGGAAAGGAAATCTATCGAAATGAAGCTTGAAAAAAATAAAATAAAATGAAAACAGTTATCAGCATGGCTTAACATCATGGGAGGAAGACAATGAATATCAATGTTTAAGTACCTGATAGTATCACATTCAACAAACCATACTTCATTAAATTCGGTTCAGAAAAAAAGCATGTTACAGTCCATTTTGTGGAGAACTTTGCACCTCCCATTGTATTTGTTTATGTTTCTGATGGAATGACCAAACTGCAAATAAATGCCCAAACATGATATTCATAAGTGGTTAGTAAAATCACTTAGGCGACCCACATGCAACACTGAATGCAGAAAAAGCCAGTGCATGCAACCTTTGACATGAAAATCATCCTAAGATAGCTAGTTTGGAGACATGCTTTCCAAAAATGCCCCAAAAGAGCACGGCTAAAATGCAACCGGTAATTATCAGTTTTGTAATAGACTTACAATTGACACCCCATTCTCTTCACAGATGAGAGCAGATTCACACTGAGTACATAAGACAAGTGTAAAGGAGTCTGGAGATGTCATGGTAAATGTTATAATGCCCGTAACATCATCCAGCGTGACCGGTTTGGTGCCAGTGGCGGACCTACTTATTCTGATGTTCTCTGGCGAATGCCAATCGAGCTGCACGGTGCTGGGTTGTGAGCACAGGTCCTCCATACTCTTGAGACTGTACTGGGAGACAAAGCTAACCTTGTGACCTTGCACCTGTTGTCACTCTCATTTGCACCAAAGCAGGTGAAGGTGATTCACAATCACTTGTGCTTCCTAAATGGACAGATTGATATCCCTGAAGTTTAACTGACCGTCGATGCAGAGAAGTCAAAGGCGTCTTGGTCACGGTTACGGTGGGCTACTGGACATGGCAATGATTTCCCTTTAAATTCTTAGTTCATATTTTCCAGTTTACAGTTATTACAAACATCTTTCCAAATCATGTCCTAACATTTTAAGTATAAAACATTTTGTTTGAGATAAAATGTGCTTGAAGCACTAACCCTTTTAGACATATTTTAAACATGCATTCAAAGTAAATTTCTTTGTGGGATATTAGTAAACAGAGTCTGTATTTGACAAAAAATAAACAGTTATATTGTAAACTTGGGGATGTGCAGCGCTTATGTTAAATACTTACAGGTTTTTGTGCGTTTTTAAAAGTATGTAATGATGTTTTAATCCTTGTCTCTGTATACGTCGAGCCAATGCATAGAGACGATGTTAAAATGACGTCTAGTGCTAAGAGGGAACACACAACTCAGTTAAACGACATGATTTGTTACCAGGAGGACTTGTCACTTCACAGCAGAGTTCACTGACTTGGCTAACTAATGTTAGCTATGTTAGCTAGCACAGAATAGTAAACACACAGCAAACACTCACCGGAAAATACAACAAACACGGCTCAACTTCAACCAGTTACTCCTTGGAACCCATTTGGGGACAGATTTCGTTCAGAAGAACCTTCAAACTAACTTTTATGTTGTGTTTGTCCTTTCTACTCTGCGTGGCTTGTTTGGTTTCTGCTTCCAGCTTGTTACTACCTGCTGTGCTGTCTCACTCTACGCTCCCTGTTAGTGTTTTACCGTCTGCAGCGCCGCCACTGCCCTCTGCTGGACTAAAGTAGCTATTGCAGATGCGAAACGCCTCATATCAATACCAAGTCCGGTAGGATTAGACTGCCACCTGCTGGTTAAACTATCTGAACAGTTTCCTTTTTTACATTCTGGCATTTCACATATGGGACATGTAAGATGGTTTACAAAATAATGAATGAATAAAAGCACAAACCAAAAATACATTAGAATATTTAAATCCATATTTGTGCCCTTGTAAATTATACCTTTGAATCATCAATTTTGATACAAAATCTATAAAAAAATAAGGAATTTAGCACAATATACAGTACAATACAAAATAACTACTGTAAGTGCTGTACCTTAGTACAATTTTGAGGTATTATACTTTAATTGACTATATCAGTTTTGCGCTACTTTAAACTTCCACTCCACTATAATTGAAGAAAATGATTTTTACTCCACTACACTATCATACAGCTGTAGTTACTACTTACATCGCAGATACAGATTGTATGTAAAAATGACATATGATCCCTTTATGAAATATAAAGTATTGGTATAGAATAATGTGAGAATAAACAATAAAATTTCAACTTGACCAAGTCTCCTGTACACTTATGCATCAGTAATAGGCCTAATAATTGAATTATATTGTATATTATCTTTGATAAATAATTCTCACAGGCACTATCATGCTGCATAATGAGTACTTGAACTTTTGATACCATCTTACTGATAACTCTTTAAGTTGAGTAAGATTCTGAATGCAGGACTATTTATGGGGAGTATCTATACACTGTAGTATTACCTGTACTAAAGTAGTGAATATTTCTTCCACCACTGAACTGCAGCAAGTAGGGTACTACCTCGAAAATGTCCAGAGTTGATTTGGCATCTCTCTGGAGGTGCAAAAAAAAAAAAAAACATTATAGACTTCACACAAATAGGCTTTACTGCAGGACTATTGCATTAGTGTATTCATTCCCTGTGTGTCCCTGTAGAGTTGGGAACAATTTCCCTCTATTTATTTAAACAAACACTGAATCAATCAAACAAACGACCACCATGGAGCACATTAATGATATTTTTTGGAGAAAATAACATAACCTTTGGCTAATGATGGACTGCAAGAAGAAAATCTGCAATGTTGTGACCGATTCTCATTGAAAGTCACTGACACGTCTGACTGCACATTGTCCTTACCTGGAAATGCCAGCAGAGAGCAGCAATAGCATGCTCTGCTGCACAATAATGGAGGCGGGTGTTGGCAGCAATCAGCCGCTGCTGTAGCCAACACCAGCAGGTGGGTACAACTCAAAGCAGCACACATTCAAAGTTTCACCAGCAGGTGGCAGTCTAATTCTACAGCAGAGGAGCTACACAGGCTGGATGGAGCATGAATGACAATGAGGTGTGTGCAGGGTCAAGTAGGTCAGTGTGTTTTAGTCTGCTAAATGCAAACAGTTCGAGGTCCATACTTGTGGTCATGCATATGTATTAGATATGACTATAGCAGCATATCTGGAGCTCAGCGTGTTACACTTTGGGAGATGTGAGTCGCTGGTTATTGTGAGGCACTGCAAGTTAATGAATAAAATGAATAATTTTCTCAAATTTTCTCTCCTGTTTCTTACATCTCACACATACTCACTATGTTTCCTTGTTTTGTGTTGTGCATACTGATGCTTTTCCTATCACGGCCATTATTTCAGCTTGTTTCATGCCATAATTAGACCTCTGTTGACAAAATAAACATTCTGACTAAATTATTGAATTATAATGATTTTGATATCAGAGCTGCGCTGTTCTCAAAATCAATTTCATGACTGTGTGCATGTAGCTGTAATGAGTGTTCGCGCCTCATAGGGGTCCTGTTCTGAAGATCTGATTAAGTATGATTAAAATTTTCTCATCAAGTATTCAAGGACAGTAAAATATCAACACATATAACCATCCCTGTTCTTCTGTGTGTTACTCTTGAGCAAAGACACCTGCACAGTACTCACCTATACTGCATAAATCCATGCTTAACCACAGACCACCTCAAAGCAACAGTAACAACATTGTGTCAGTCACTTTCCATTGTATATCTCTCTATTTCAAACACACACACGACATGTTATTTGGAGCCACTAAATTAACATTACATAAGATTCAAATAGTTCAAAAATCCCCCACAATTTTTGGACATGTAGTGTCCAAAACAGAGATTAACATTTGATCCTTTGGTAATTGCGTTACACTCACGCACACACACTCACACACAGACACTAACACTGCCCATGACTCAGTCTGGGCTGATGTAGGTTATGCAACCCCTCCATCCGTGCAGATGGAGCTGCAGATTACTGGCCCTTCATATGTTTATTAGTAATCTCTCTGTCTGTAATATTGGTCCTGATCATTATATAACACCATGCTGAGTTCAGTGACCCTCTTCCATCTCAGCTGCCACTGGAAAATCTGGGACGTTGCTGTGTAACGCATTCCCTGAAATTGAGGGATGGAGCGACTGATGCAGAGTTCAGTCGACCATCGGACCTGATGTGGAGGGATCGATGGAAGTATGAAGGGCAGGAGAACAGATGGATGACAAGGGGGATGCTTATTCAATTTCTAGATCGACAGATTTCTTGAATAGAAGATCTGATTTGAAAAACGAGGGAGGTCAGTTCAGTGGATGCAGTGGATCAACAACAGCGTGACTCAGAGCATGCTGACCTTCACATCCAGCTCACTATGGAGCAGATCACTGGATCTGCGCTGGGCAGCTTGCGTGGCTCTGGCACCGGTCTGGTTAGATGGGAATTGAGAAACAAATAAGAGGAAGACAGCCAAAGAGCGAGAGAAAGGAACTGGCAGGCAGATGAATTGAAGGGAAGCAGATAAACAGTAGACAGATGTAGAGCCGCCTTTCTGATGATCAGTTTCAAATAAAGAGCCCACCAAAGGCCCCAACCATCTGTCTCATACATGCTGGAAATCATATGTGCTTTTACACATGCATGCATACATGTAAAATAAATAAACAAATAATATTACACTTTTCTTTATCACATCTCATCTGTGATCTCGTTAGTAGTTCTCATCTATGGGACCTAAAATAAACTGAGTCAGTGAAAACTGACGATACTAGATCAGATATCAGGCCGATTCTGGCTCAGTCGCCAGAAGTTGGATTAGATACTGATGACAATGGGGCTGATCTACTCAAATTCAGTTCTATATTTCTATACTATATACATTATATACTGGAATTTGTTGTTGCATTAAAAAGGTTTACACCTGAACTGTAATTTATTGTTAATTTTGAAGATTTTTTACCAAGTTGCTGGTGTACAATTTATTATTTAATCAAAGTTTAAGTCAAGCCTGATGCTGCCTTACACATAAAAGTGAGATCCCAGTCACTTCCACACTGTGAGGCATACAGTTTGTTAATTAAAAGCTGGTATCAGATCTGTACTCGGTATCGGCCAGTACGTAGCCCAGGTATCAATATTGGGACTGAACAAGTCGGATCGATGCATCCCTGATTTTCAAATGCTCCACTGCAAGAAAAAAATCTGCATTCAAAATGTTATTTAGGTAATAGTATGTATTTACTATCTGCAAAACATATATAATACATAATGAATGCTTTTTCTTAATGCATCAAAAGTAAAAGTATGCATTATGCATGCAGATTGCACCCCCTCTTTTCCTTAGATTAATATTATTATTATGAGACATGATTACTGATGCATTTTTTGTGTATACTACTCTTATTTGTTTTATATGTGGTCGGGTATCTAGCAGAGTGTACTGCATTTTATGAGATGATCTCATGTTTATAAATTCAAAGTCAAAAAAATCCTCTGAAATGCAATGGAGTGGAAGTGCAAAGTATAGCATAAATTGGAAATTCTCAGGTACAAGTAGCTAAGAATTACGCTTACTGTAACTACAGTAATTAAGTAAAGGTACAAAGTTACGTTACACTGCTGAAACCATGAGGAAAAACAATGACTGAAATCAGTTAAACTCTGTAATCAAGATGCTGGTAGTCTCTCAGAGAGAATAAAAGCAGCCGTTAACACTCTGAAGTTATAATCATGCTGGGCTGTGGTTACCAGATGAGGATTATATGGTTGTAACTGACAAACAACAGGATGTGGGTCTCTTTTGAGGTCATTATGTTCCTCACTGATTAGTAAGTGCAGGAAGTCAATTATTATTTTTATTCAAGCTCTCATGTTTAAAGAATTTGCGGGGCCATTAATGCCAATACACACAAACGGAGCATGGACGCATTGACTGTTGACCACATTAGTTATAAATAAGAGTAATTCATTTTATTGTATCAGTCAAAAATGAACTGTCATCAGGACCACAAGGCATGAAGCATAATGGCTATTACCACAGTGAAACAACTGCTAAGTGTAGATCTGCAACAAATGATCATTTTCAAGACCTCTAATTCTGTTGATTAGTCTTTGATCCATAAAAATAAAAAAATATATTGACAAATGACCACAGCAGGTTGCCAAAGCCATACGTGATGCCTTTAAAGTTATATTTTGCATCTGAGTTTTAAAGAAAAGTTATTTGATTTCCATCGACATGTAGAGAAAAGCGCACACAAGAAGCTGCAACTTGTTATTTAAATTACTAAAGGAGTCATTTCAGCACAAATTACTGTTCATTATTACATGTAAGTTGCACAGGAACATACAGGAAGCAGAATAAAAAGTGCTGCACAGATAGTCAAATCAGCATATTGTTAAATTAAGTCAGACCTGAGATTAAACAGCACATTTCTGAGAAGAGCCCTTTCATTAATAAATATTGTACTGACTATACCAGACAGAAACATATAGAGGTGTGAAGCACTTTTTATTCCAGTATGACTGGCTTGTCACATTGACTCTTTTCCATCATTTATTGATATCACACAGTTAGAGTGTTAGCTGCAGCACATTCACTCCAATAAACACAATATTCACTTGTTACTGTGAGACGTTGTGCAAGTGTTCAGTCAGTCTGTCGTTTCTGGTGAAGGCTGTGTATAAATATCTTACTCAGCCTTTACAGGAGCTCACAAAATGAAAGTGAGGCACCCTGGGACACGAGTAACACTTTTGCTGCTGCTTTTAATCCCATGGGAGTCGGATCGGTGGAAGCTTGTGTGTCAAATAGGGAGACTGTCAAACAGGGGCCTCGAGCTGCCTCTCGGTAAACAACACATCAAAGCATCCCCTCTCTCCAATTCTTCCCCTGCACTTTATCATCCCCACCAAAGATCTGTCCTTTATCTCCGTCGCTCTCCCTCTCTGCGCTGTTGTGACTCTCGCACATTTTCTCCGGCAGCGTCTCTCTCCTTCCTGACTCTTTCAGGCTTTTGGCTTCGGCAGCTCTGTCGCTGCCATCATTAGTGCTGCAGCTAGTAAACACCAAGCCACTTGTTTCCTTTTACCTCGAACAAGTTATTGTGACTCTCAACCAACACCATCAACCCAAACTTTCCTGTTACAATCCATTGTGTCTTTGCACTTTCTCCTCCACATCCTCTCAGCTGTGTCACATGGAGGGATGAAAAGGGATGGAATAAAGGAGGAGATCATGGTCTGCCTGTGTGGAGCAAAAGCAAACAGACTGACAGATGGACAGTCCCTGCGACACACAGCAGAGATAAGAGGATTGGGCTCGCTTCTTGTTGTTGTTGTTGTTGTTGGCCTCGCCACATCTCTTAATGCAGTTAGCTCACTCTGAGCTCCACTGATGGTGCAGAAATGAGAACATGTACAGTATGTTCATGTGAGGGAAAATAACAAGTAGTTGAAGAGGAGGAAAAATGTAGAAGATCACTCGACTTTCAGCTAGTCTCCTAACACTGTAGAAACTCTGCTTGATGGACAGTTGAATTCTATCTACAGTACATCTCAAGTCTGTGTCCTCCGTGCTCAGGCTGCATTCAGCAGGTACTTTTGCTCAGCTGTCTTCTTCTTCTTCTTCTCTGGCACTTCTGTGAAAACTGGCACTTTATCTTGGTGCGAAGGCACCTTGCAAGCCTTGTAGAGGATGACGAAGAGGATGAGGATGAGGACGCCCACCGCAGAGTTGCAAGCGATGGCTATAATGGCCCATACAGACAGGCCCGTCCTCAGATCGTGCTCCTCCATGGTGGACTGGACTGCAGCCTCCAGACTCATTGTGGTCACATCACACCTCAGAGGTCGGTCACTTCAGCTCCCCAGATTCTCCCTGAAAAGAGAGAAGATGCATCACATGAGTTTATTTTCCCAGCACAAGCACACACACACACATTGGCATGCTTAGCCACAGTTAACCTGGCTGTCACGTGGATCCACTGATTTCACTAGGGCAGCTCAGTAAAGATTACTTTCTCCCTGATGAGGCAGTCACCGAGCCAAGGTGGCTCAGTCCCTGCAGAACAACATGTGAGGGGTTTATTCTCAAGATTTTTCCTTTTGATCGGCAATAACAGCATTGCATGGGTCTCTGATAAAGCTACACAATGGAGTGTTATTATCAGATTACCTCAGTACTTGTAATGTACAAGAAAAGTGTCAGGCAGGTGCAGAGAAAAATTCATTTGTTAGGTGTAATAATCTGCGGATGATAGGGGAGTATCACAGGACAAGAAAGTGCCTTTTGGCTGCAGCAGTGCCATGTTGAAACATCCTTTTTATGTCTTGTTTCCTTTACACAGGCAGAAAGCGATGAAGTTATTAAACTGATAAAGAAGGTGCCAGTAAGCACTTTTTCTCGCTAAATTATTTTGAATGAGTTTCGGCAGTGATGTGTTTTCAGGAGGAACGTGTGGGAATATAGTTGCCAGTTTTGCGACTGATATTAAATGGGTCACTGAGGTGTACTGGCGTGTGTGTGAGAGAGAGAGACTGACAGAGAGGGAGGGAAGTCAGTTCAAGCATGAGTTGGAGAGTGTGAATATTTTCCCTCTCAGAGTTTACCAGATAAAAACTGGAGCTCATCTCCTTGCTTTTATAACGCTCTCCCTTTCCTCTAATGCATTTCTAATGAGACCACATATTTCCTCTTCTCTCCAACTGAGGGGCAATGCTACAAATGTCCAAGCTTTCTGTTGAGAACTCATTTCAAAGTTATCCTTCCTTTAATAGGCATTTTATGACCAAGCCAAATAAAGATGGGTGCAAGTCAGAGTAGGTGGCAGTGATGCATTTGATCTGTTGGTTTCTGCTGGAACCAGATGGGTCCCTCTCAGGATGCTGGTGGCGTCGCTGTGGGGGATGAACCCTCATAATCTCTAACTGGCATTACTGCCAATAAAAGTGCCCTCGCTGCTGTGTAGAATATTTCCAAAATATCCTGAGGAACTTTTTTGCAGGTGACACTAAATACAGCGTACACAGTTTACAATTTCAATTAGAGCAAGAGCGAGGAATGTGTAGGCTATTAGATGACAGAGTGATGTGGCAGGGAAGAGTGTATGTGTGTGTGTGTGTGTGTGAGTTAGCGAGAGAAATGAGTGTGAGCAGTGTATTGGAACAGAGGGCTGTTTGCATGCTCATATTGATTTCAGACAAGCAGCCGTGCATATAACAAGAAAACACACAGCAGTCACCCCAGTTGTTCATTATCCACAATTATAGCACATTTTCATAACTCATACTACCCAAAGTAGATGATTGTGGTTCATGTTTTAATAACTACAAGGATAATTTGTTCTCATTTGCAAGATAAATGCATTTCCTCTGAATACAAGATAGCTCTGTTTCAGCTGGTGACCACACTGGAGGATAGCAGAACCTAATATTATGCAAAAAGACGATTGCTTTTCTTTGTGCGCTTGGATTTTGACAAATGTGAAGAGGCCCAATTGCAGAAAACAGAATTTGCAAAAATAATGTGTCAATACGAAGATTAAAAGGTTCAAAGATCAGAACAACACATTGCTGGCCAACCAAGCATGCATTAACACACATGCAGATACTTCCTGAGGCCACAATCAATACATAGATAACTACAGTCTGTCCGTTGCGTAATAGCCCTGATGTGCTCCGTGGCTGTAGCAGGAAATAGTTAAGCTTTGAGTAGACACTGGTGTCATGCAACAGCAAAACACAGTATGAGTGTGTTTGTGAATGCTGCCATTGACCAACATGAAGGCCCTATTGTGTACAAATGCAAACAATCTGATGTAAATGCATGCAAATATAGCCTACAGAGTGTTTGTTCCTGGGGCAGCCAAGTGGGCACTGCACACAACCACCCTCATAGACGTGTGCCTGCAGTAACCACATGGAAAACAGGCAAATGCTTGTGCATAATGCATCACCTTGCAGCGGGCTACCAGAATGAGTGACCTCCATCTCATGTGACCGAGCTGCCTCCTTTCCTCTCCAGCTCATTTGAGAACACCAGCTGCATGGACAACAACTTCGCTATGAAGTTACAGGACTCAACAGTGCTGCGTGCTGACTGTGATACTATTTATAACATAAATGAGTAGGCCTGTAGCCAGATAGATGAGACTTGTCTAACATTTGCATAAACAGACATATAATCATTGGTTGAGCTCAGAGGGGACAAACTATAGTGATCTAGTTTCTGTTTGAATTAGGAATATTTTACAAAAGTGTTATATATTGCATACAATTTTGAAATACTCAGTTGTGAAAGTAACTAAGTAGATTTACTCAAATGCTGTACTTAACTACAAATCTGAGGTACTTACTTGCTTACTTACTTGAGTATTTCCATTTTCTGGTACTTTATACTTCCACTCCACTACATCAGAAGTAAATGTACTTTTCACTCCACTACATCTCTTTAAGTTACTTTGCAGATTCAGATTAATAAAAATATTTTTTTTTAAGTGATAAATTATGATGTATTATTTTGGATAAAGACCATATTTATCCCTTGGTGAAATTCACAAGCTACATGTCTCTATATAGTCAAAACGTATCCCCATTTTTACCAGCTGCTACATTAAAAAGATGAATATATTCATGCACCAATAATTATGATTCAGTAATATAATATATATTATTCTGAAATGGACCATATGACTACTTTTACTTGAAGTACTGTTCTTCTGTTACTTAAATAACTTTTTGAATGCATGATTTATACTTGTAACTGAATATTTCTACACTTGTTTTGTTACTTTACTTAAGTCAAAGTAACTTCTTCCACCAATGGAAATACTTTCAAGCTATTTTTCATTTTCTTAATAATGAAGGCAGTTGATGTAATAATGTGTTGTCAATCTATTACAGAAAACATCCAATAATGTCATTTATAGTAAATATTTGTAATATATCCGACTTTTGTATGGACCTCAGATTAAAAAAAATGTTTATATTTCAATATTTTTGCGTGCTGTTTGCAGCCCACTAAAGTACATAAGCAGTTCATACCTAATCCTTCCCTCTGGTGTCCCTCTGGTGTCCCTCTGGTGTCCATGCGTTTCTACTTTTGTGTCCTCTCCTCCGCGCGCGCCTCAGCTGCAAAACGCGTGCATATAAAATGTTCAGAACCGATCTTCACCACATTGTTTGTGAGGCGGGAACTTTTGCCTCAAAGTAGGTCACCAAACTGTGGCTGGGCAGCACCGGACTGTTAATGAAGTGGAGCTGGCGGAGTCCCGGCCGGTTCCCAGTGACTGCTGACTAGCGCAGGGCGACAGAGCGGAGATGCTGCTGTCAGAGTGGCTGCTCATCATCCACCAAGTCCCTCCCTCCTCCTCCTCCTCCTCCTCCCTCTTCCTCTCTCCCTCTCTGAGTCTGCTACTACTGAGCTATTTATACAAAGACGCTCTTAGAACATCCCATCAAGGGCTTTTCCTCTCACACCTCCCTCGGTCAATACTTTGGCGTAAAAGGTCGTTGCAACAACCCAAAACAGTCAGTAAAAGCACACTAAAACAGATGTAACACCACAGAACAAGTAAAACATCATTTAGTCTGGAAATATAACGAAAAAGAAGAAGAAAACGAAAGCAAGAGATAAACAGATGCAGGGTGCACTAATACAGGGGTACTCAAACTTTCTGGAACAAAAGACTCTTAACAGGAGAGAAATGTAAAGGGTCAAGCAGCCCCTCTTAATCGCTACCCAGATGCTACCATTTGTGCTCCTAGATGCCATTGGAACAATTTGTATTCTGACACTAAATAATTCAGACCTGTTTCATAATAATCAACAGAAACACATTTCAGTTTGAATTATAAGTCTCACAGCAGGGAAATTTGCACTGCTATTGAATATTAGTACCATTTATATACCTTTTAAAAAGAGGGTGGTTTTATTCACATTGCATTTGGAGTCAACGTTATAACATTTATAACCTACATTTCAAGTAAGTGATCTTAAAATCTGTAAGAAAATGAACAGTATAGCAAGACTGACATACATGTAGTCCGAATAAACGTTCACTGGCCTCAGCTTAAAAATAATGAACTTATTGCTGTGTGTCACAATCATATCAGTTACTACTAGCCTAAACCTAATGTAGGTGGGAGTAACAGACACAATATGCTTGTTTTTGTAACACAAATGGTCTCTATCTGTAGATATGGACTTTTTTAATGATACAGGACAGTTTTATAATTTATAGCTAATTATTTCGGGGGCCCCCTGACAGAGTGCCTCGGACCCCACTTTGAGAATCACTGCACAAATAGATGCTAACATTAATGTGATTCTTCTTGTGCAGAAGGACCCATTTTAAAACTACACAGCATCAAGAGTAATTTGGCCTTCATGCAGGCAGAGCTGCAGTGAATTACAAACCGTCTCCCCTGCTTAGTACACTTGAAGCAAGTTGCATGAACCTGAATGGCAGCTGCACAAACTTAAAACTTGTTGCGCCCTCTTTTCCTCATTGGTATTCAGCACAACAGCAGGAAGTCCCTGGGGGATTCTGCTCGGCTCTCTAGTCTCCCTGTCTTTGTGAGTGTGTGTGTGTGTGTGTGTGTGTGTGTGTGTGTGTGTGTGTGTGTGTGTGTGTGTGTGATGGGAGTGGGAGTGGGGCACCCTGACCCATAAAGTTCAAGCAGAGACAAAGCATCCTTTTGAAGCCTCATTTTCACCCTCACCACAGGCTTCAGACAAAAGTTTTGCAGAGGAACGCATCCAGAGATCAGCAGTTTAGTGGTGCACATATAGCAATACTTCATGAAGTACAGTGTTTGAATTAAATATGAATGTGGTGACTGGCAATGTAATAACTGCCAGATGATAGTAGCTTTGATATATGTAATTAAATTAAGTTAATTAAAACCAGGACAAGATGATGTCATGACATATAGTCACACACGTTAAAAGTTTTAATTACATTTTTAGCCTAGTTATTTTATTATTAAATCTGGATGAATTACTGCACTCAGTGTCATATCATTTGATATTCATGCAGTGTTTTGTCATCAGTGCTGTGCACTAGAACAAAACAAAATGCTTGGGCTTATTCTTACGGATGCACTTCAAATGTGGACGGGCAATATCTGTGGCTACCTTCATTTTTCATTTGAATCAGACTGAATTAGTCAGGGAGCAGCACTTGTGCTGCAGCCTTCATGAGAGCTTAGATGGGATAGTTATCAGTGATCACAGGCTGATACTCCAGAGGAAGCTGCTTCAGAAGAGCGTTTCATCATATCAGAGAAATGCACTCAAATATAGCCTGAGAGAATCATGGACACACAGTGAAACTCCCTGTGTCTCCCTCTGTATGCTCTTAACACACACACACACACACACACACACACACACACACACACACACACACACAGAGTTATGATTGCTCGCAGGACATGTCACGTCTGATCACGGCCTCCCATATCAATAAAGATGCTCGCACACCTCCATTCCCCTGTCAAAACTTATCAAGGTGTGTGTCTGCTGCTAGGGAACCTTACAAATGTGACAGAAAGAAAAAGAGACTGAGACTTTAAAAAGACAGAAAGAAAGAAAGAAGCAGGAGGGAATTTCTCTCTTAATCCCCCCTGCTCTCTCATCCTCATCTCATCACAGTGAGGAAAAAAATGACAGAAGTGTTAATCTCAACTAGCCTTCTTCATTTTCACAGCGCTATTATCATGAGGAAAGACAGACTCCCCCCAGTATTATGGTTTTCATAAAGCCCTCCTGTCGAGAGGGCACAGGGACAAACCAGGTCACATTCAAGCTGGGATATTAGATTCATATTTCACATGAAGGGTCTATTTCATAACAGTGCACACAATCCACTCTAATAATCCAATATGCAACTTGGTGCTGTTTGATGGACATTTGTGTCTGAATCACCTGCTTTGATTGTTTTATGCCAGCTATTTGCAGCGTCTGTTTGCTGGTGCTGCTTTTGCAGGCAGAAACATTGGTCATTCTGCATAGTAACCACGGTTTGGAAAGCTGTCAGAACCAATTTCCTATCATGAGCGTATGAGGACACCTGCTGGATGTTTGTTGACATTGTTTCCATTTCTCGCCAGCCTCACAGGGAGGCGCAGAATCAGTGAATGTGCCTTAATAAGGTCTGGGATTTGTTCACTATTCATCTGGATGTGAGTTTATCACGTTAGTCTGCTAAAGTTGGTGGGAATCCAAACACAAACAAGACAAATGCAGAGCGATGTCTTTTTTTTATTGACACTTTGTCTCCTTTAGTTGGTCATCATAACCTGAAAACACAAATTCAGTCATTAGCAGAGAACTGGACCAAGGAAGCAGCATTTCCTGTCAGCCAACTGGCTTCTTCACAACAGAATTCAAATCTGTGTGTCTCTGCCTTACCTGGTCGATCCAGTCGTTGAAAGCGGAAACCCTGGTGAAGACAGTGGGTTTCTTCTCATAGTTGCAGCCAAGGCCAGAGACAAAGCTGGCAATGCCATGGACCTCCCAGGAACCCTCAGTGTTCTTACAGTTCAGAGGGCCACCAGAGTCGCCCTGGACACACAGAAAGAGAGGGAAGAGGAGGGCTTATGTTTTATTCATTTAGTGGAGCTGCTGGGAGACTGGCAAGGCACAACTACAGTTTGAGAATCACAATCAGAATCATTGTTTCACCCAGTATAATGGGGACACAAGGAACATTTGTCACGTTCCGTGGCAGCTATGTTGTCTAGCTGCAAAATGAGAAAGTTTGTGACCCAGCAGTCATGTTGAGATAAGTTGAGGAAATACCAAGCACTGCCCACCAGCCAGAGCAAACAGTCTTATTTTACAGCTAAACAGTAACTACAAGATGTTTCTGAAAACATTTGATGTGAGAAATAGGCATTACAGTAACAGAATATTGATTCTTATTTGATCAGTACTTCCTGATTTGACCGTTTGATCAGAGTTTGCGAGTGATTGATAGCTGCCTCCGTTGAATGAACAGCCAATAGAAATTTTCTCTCTCTGAAATGACCTGTGATTGGCTGAACCCTTGGTTCGGCTTAGATTATTTAAAGCCTGAAAATGGAGCCAAGAGGAGGTGCAGAAGTCCAGTTTTCTCTCAGAACACTTGAATTACAATATGCTGAAAGGTTAATATGGATGTTTTTGCTCAGTGATGCCAAAAACATTCTGCCTGCTGCTGCTTTAAGTGTAGTGTTACCAAAGCAGGTTCAACAAGCTTTGTCATGTATTTTGTTTAGAGAAAAAATAGAAATAGATGAAAACAACAACACAAATACACAAACACACACAGACTAACACAATCTTACATTGCATCCAGCCACGATGCCATCCCCACCGGCACACACCATGGTGGTCCTCACAGCGATACCCCACCAGTCAGGCTGGGAGCAGGTGGCGTGGTCAGCCACAGGCATCAAAGCCTGCTGCAGCTTATCAGCTATGGGGCCTCCGGCTAAAACACACAGGCAGAGTCTATTACTGTACCACCATCCACATACACTACTAGCCATCTCTCAGATCTGCTTTACAGCATTTCCCTAAGCGCCAAATTCACAGTCCGACACAAATTTTCAATTTGGGAGTAATCCTCCGCCCTAAAAAAGTTTAAGCTAAAATCTCATGCCTGGGATTTTCATCCCAACTTTGGAGGTTTCCATGGGTAACCCCGATCACGCACACTAAATGGTGACTTACTGTAGAGCCTGCCCCATCCGGTGATGTAGCAAGGGTAGAGGTTGGACAGCACGGTGCCAGCAGCGGGAATACATGCCAGCTGCACCTGGTCGCTCAAAGTCACAGACTCTGACAACTTGATCAGGGCAATATCATTTCTGCAGGAAAGACAGAAAGAGAGAGAGAGGGTGACTGTCAGGCAGTTTACAATCCTCTCAAGAGAGAGTTGTCTTGTCAGTACATAGAAATAAATCAACTCAGTGGTTCTCAGTGTGAAAAAAGTCCATCTGCATGTAGAGTACATGGCTAAAGAGGTTATAGAGGTCCATTCTTATTCACTTTTTATTGGCTGTGGAGAATGCATGAAGATGGAGAACTCGTGTCAGAGGTATGTGCTGGACTGACGTGAGTAAATGATATTTGAGCCTCGGCCCACTTTGTCACCTCCACACAGAACAGGTGAGATTATGATGTAGTGGATATCGCGGTGCTAGTCTTACCCGAGGGCCACAAAGATCTGGTTCCATTTCTCATGGACAATAATCTTCTCAGGCAGGATGGCCTTGGAGCCGGCCTCCTCCTCCACCAGGTTGTGCTTGCCCACAAACACCCTGTAGGAGAGCTTGGAGCTGGGGGAGAAGAACAGACGGTTGAGGTTGAATAATGTTATGAGCTCAAATTGATGATTAGTCATGGCGGCAAGATAATGGAGAGGATTTGAGCCGGGCAGCAGCCCAGATGAGCTTGACTGTATATATACAGTATATATATATATATATATTTTTTTTTTGAAGTGTGACATTTGAGTTTGAAACTGCTTGTTTGACTCTCATTTCTATTAGTTATGTAGAGGTTAGGGTGCAGAATTAGGCAAGTTGTGTGTTGCAGAATAAACACAGTGCATTTAAAAGAAGATCTGTGAGACTTGAAGTGGTGGGCACTGGTATTTTTGTGTTTGTGTTCCTTGGCTGCTCATACTTGATGCAGTGAGCAGCAGTCATGACCCAGTTGGCAGCAATCAGAGATCCCCCACAAGTGTGCCTCCACACACCATCCCTCTCATACTGCAGAGAGATCTGGAGACGAAAAAAGGACAAAATAAAGGAACAGGCAGGTTGCAGATGTATAGATGACTGCTGTAGTGTGCTGATTTAATTCAAAAGCAACCATTTAATCACAAAATTTTCAATAGCCACCAGGTCTGGAGTCTAATAAACAGATGCCGGATGCATAAAGTTTGCCAGTAAATAAAAAAACATTGACAGATGTGCACATATTAGCATACCTGCCAGGGCCAGCTGTGGGGCTTGGCATCTACTCCGTTGACCACACGGGAAGTCAGGGGCTCAATGGGTGGGGTGCCGCACCCAAGGGCTGGACGAGAAGGAGGCAGACATGAGTGTTATGGACATGAGAGAGTATTCATGAGGTAGGAGCAGAATGCAATTTGGATTCTTGTATCAGGCACAAACTGCATCATTTTTCTTTTTACTAAAGAACTGCACAGCGCTAGCTCCCTGTGTGGTAATATGCATGCTCACTCACTCGTTCACACAAACTTGCAAACTCACAGAAACAATTACACACAGAATTAGGGAATGCCAGATGTTCTTACCGCTAGCAATGAGCACTGAGGCCAGCACAATGGGGATCATGTTGATTGATGCTTCTGCTGAGGCGCAGCAGGACACACAACTCTCTTTTAAACTTTCCACCACAGGCAACCCCCGTGCTGAATGAGGCAACACACATTCCCATTGGTCTGTCTTAGCTTCCAGGGATGAAAGTAGACCAATGGCAACGAGGGTCAGCGTGGCTGGATGGCTGACGAAACACACAGGTGTGCTTTCTGGAACATTTCCCATGACCTTCAATGTAGAGCTACAGTGTATGCTCTGTTGCTATGCAAACTATATATGTATTCATGAGGGTTCACATGTGAACATGCATACTATGTATATGTCTGTAAATGCTGCAGACACATACCACATAACCTTAACTACATCCTATGCTTGAACTCACCTTTACTCCTCTCCACAACAGTCTCTTCCTCGAAACCTGGAATTTAAACATGGAACAGTTACATAACAGCATGGGAAGCCAACATCTGGATTAGCGGCACTGGCCTGTTTTCTCCAAAATGTAAAACAAAAGTCAAACTATGAGGCATTACTATGACAAATAACCAGGACAATGAAAAGCAGATGGTGCCACTGGTGCAGAAAATATTGACAACTACACCACAGTCTCTTGACATCTTACAGCATAAACAGTTCTGCATTGAATTCTGCAGTGCAGAGACATTGTGTGTCCATATGTATAACCAAACATATCACTCAGACACATTAGGGCATTATTCTTTGCTGCTGCAAAGTAAAAATGTGAAGTTTAAAACACTGAACCAGTGTATCCTGAGGTAGTTGTGATGACTTGAATAAGTTATGAGCCTTGGAGGACAAAGAAACAGTTCCTGAGGTATGAAAGTGTGCAGGCCTGAAGTGACTCAGCATGCAGACGTTGTAAATCTATCAAAGGCTGTTTGGGTGATATGACACGGCACAATAAAGGTTAGGTGTAGCAGTGCAGTAAACAGGTGGAGTGAGAAGAAAAGGTGGTGATGAATACACAAAATGCTTGTCTGTAATGATCTTCAAGGTGTTTCTGATGAAAGAACCTGAAGTCAGCTTAGACAGAATCAGGTCACTTGGACCAAACATTGTTTAGGCAGTTTCAGGAGCTTCATCTCCGCTCTGTGACCTCTTTCAGCAAACACTGCATTATAATACAAAGCATTTCAAAAGTTAAAAAAAAAAAAAAAAAAATCATCAGACTACTTCAGAGGCAGACTGGACATTTTGTTCATGAATCATTTACTTTCCCAGTTCACCACTAGATGGGACAGTTTATCTGTTTAGACACCAACCAAAGTTGAATTCTTTAACAAAAGAGGAAAAATGAAATGTTCCATTTTGTGTCAGTTTGCCGCAAGAAACGACATCCAAGCTTTGTAAGCTGAGTCATTTAGAAAATCAGTCCTCAATCGAACTGGGTTTTTAACATCCGTAAAGGAGGTCAGACAGAACTTTGCCACTGAAAAATCTACAAAGAGACTGGTACACCGCGGAGAATACCTTACAACTTGACAGCTGAATCTACAAAACAGTGTTGTTTTTTTAAAGTTTTGTTTCAAAGATTTGTTCAAGCTACCCAAGTCTAGTTTACAGACTGGAGAAAATACTTGATATGGAGAAAAAAAAAAAAACACTTGAAAGGCAACAACAGCAACAAAACAAGCTCCGACATACTCAACTTGTGTGTGTGTGTATTTGTGTCTAAAATATACTTGTGTGTATGCGTGTGAATGCATCCCCATCTTGTGTGTGAGCTTCTCCATAGCTACAATATGCAGTTAATTGAAAGCTAATTAAAATTACTCTTCAAATCTGTGAAGATAGTTGAATGTATTAGAGGCTGGTGCCCAGAGAGGCCTTCCTCTCCTATTTTCTGATTAAACTTCTTGTGTTCATTAACTTGTTAGTGGCCAGATGACACAAGATAACGAACTGCAGGTGCTGCTGTATTGATATGACAACATTAAATTTAAAAAAAAACAAACAAACAAACAAAAAAAAAACAGATTAGGTGAATGATTCCAGTTAAAGCTGCAATAGGTAGAATTGGAGCAAATATGATAAAAGCTATCAGTCACTATATCCTGACAGCCGTGCATGAGACAAGTAATCTGAGGTCTGTATCCTCTGGTGCCCCGAATGACATTTGCAAGATTTCATAACCAATCAGAGCTGAGCTGGAGTCTGCCATTTCTGAGCAGCTGTCAATCACACACAAACTCGAAAATGAGAAAGTCTGCTCCAGCTGGTGGGCGGTGCTTTGTATTTCTTCAACTGATCTTAACATGGCTGCCAGGTCACAAACATTCATATTTTACAGCTGTAAACTACAAGATGTTTCTGACAACATTTGAGATGAGAAATAGGCATTACAGTAACAGAATATTGATTTTGATCAGCGTTGCCTAGTTTGACAGTTTGGAGTTTGTGAGTGGTTGACGGCTGCCTCTGCTGAATGAACAGCCAATAGGAACGCTCTCTCTGAAATGACCTGTGATTGGCCAAAGTCTCCCTTCACGGTCTGGATTTTCTAAAGCCTGAACAGTCGAGGAGGTGCAGAATTACTTGAATTACAATATGCTGAAAGGCTATTATGACATTTTGTCAAAAGAAGCCAAAAATTTTCTGCATACTGAAGCTTTAATGCTGTTCTTACAGCAAAACAACCTGACCTAAAACATCACCGACCCTTCATACTGGGTTTAAAACCTGTGATCTCCAGACTCTGCTCCTTACGACTGCAGTATGTTTATGTGCAGTGAAAAGCAGCCTGTCATGTTCTGAGATGAGCCTTACTAGTTTCATGGCTGAGCAAAGCAGAGCTGAAAGCTCCTCGGGGGGTTTGTAGCAGGTACACTTCAGCCTATTTTCCCTATCAGAGCAGCTAAACTCTGAATGACACCTGTAAGCTTTATGGTTGCTTTATATCACTTTGGGGTTGTAAACTTTGTACTAGGCCATTGTCACTCCCCACGTGGAGCAAGGACAGAAAGATTTTGCAGTAATGTATAAATAATATTGAGGCATGTTGCTGCTATTGGCTTCAGTCAGCTGTGTGTTTTTTAACTACTATAATTTCCCCTTGCATACCTCTTATTACCCAACAATAAAACCAATGGTATGTATGCCTGTGCACAGTGTGTATGATCTTGTTGATTTGATTTGTGGCAATAGTCTAATAGTTTTTCATATTGTTCAGCTTTTGCCTTTAAAAATACTCACTCCAGTACTCTAGTGGCAGCCTTATTTGCCACAGGCATGTGTTTTGAGCCGCTGGGCTGAAGTATAAATCCAAACATCGGGTGTTTGCTGCTGATTTGCTTTTATCATTATCCTTCCCACTGATGTTAACAGACGGCCGTCCCTGCCTTCGCTCTTCGGATACATGTTTATTTCATTTTGATGCCTTTGTTTACTGTGGTTTCAATCCAGTGCCAACATTTTTTGCTTATCAGTAGAAACTCCCGTGTTGGGAGCTAGTGATTTAATTAAATGTTATAAGCACATCATGACCAAACTGGTCTTCCTACAGTTCTTGTACGTACTTGCCAGGTTTCCTTTGCTCTCATGAGTGGGAGACAGTAGTAGAGGGACTGGGTGCAGCCTGTTTCACCACATACAGTGTAGTGTACAGTGCTATAATAGTGTGTTAAGAACTGTTTACTGCTTGAATGTATTATTTATTTAATTTGGCATTTATATCTCATATGCTGATGTGTCAGTTGTTCAATTTATATGTATTTTCACCAGATAATAATTTCTGTGACAAAGAAATTAACTATCAGTCACCTAAATTTGGCATTCAGCCTCTTATATTTAATTATATGTATTGTTGCAGCCTTACTCTGTCTTAAATGTTAATCCATACCAAATTAAAGGTAGAGTGTGTAACATTTTAGGGGACCTATGAGCAGAAATGAAATATAATATTCATAGCTATATTTTCATTAGTGTATAATCACCTGAGACTCAGAATGAGCTCTTCATATCTACATAGGAAGCAGGTCCTCTTCATGGAGCCCACCGTGTTGCTTCGCTATGTTTCTACAGTAGTCCAGAATGGACAAACCAAATACTGGCTCTAGAGAGATCCTTTCATATTTTAACATTACCTGAAGGCCACCATAGTTCTCCATAATTCTGCTTATGAAACCATGGTAATGTGAGCCGCAGAGTCCAAAACCGTGGTACTGCCAGCTGCCGACCGACTTCCATTACTCCTATAGTGTTATAATAATAAGGATGGCCTCTGGACGAAGCGACCAGCGTTAAGGGAGGAGTGAATAGAAGGGTATTTAGTTGGTTGCAATTTGCAACCATACCACTAGATGCTGCCAAATCCTATACGTGTTTTGTTTTTTACTTTAGTTTTCATTATTCTATCTTTTTTTTACATTTGAGTATTGTTCTTCTACATTAGCACATCTCACACTTAAGCCTGCTGCTAACAGGCTTGCCTGGGGTGTTGGAAAGCATTTCTCAGTTGAAGTTGAGCTTATCAGAATTAGACACACTACATCCTCCTACATGGCCAAAAAATAAAAAATAAAAATACTACTATACTGTATATTCTAACAGCAATCAAATTAGTTTTGATCACTCAACCTAAAAGAGTGCATTTCAGGGCTGAAGATACTGTTGTATCTGGCTGCAATAGGTTTGGCAGAGGAATTCTGTTGCTACAATATTTATAGTAATTATGGACATTTTCTGTGATTTGATTCAACAAAAATACATAGGAACCCTGATTGCAGTGTGACAAATGTGTGTGACAAATGCAACCTTAAACTAGCATGAGGCGAGACAATATATAATAGATTAGATAAAAGCAGCAAACCTGCACAGACTACATGGATCAAGTGCTATGCAGTATATAATCTAAAGGTCATTTTTACACACAGCATTATTTACAGTATGTAACAATAGCAACAAATACTGCTGATTAAACCAACTACTGCAAAGTCCACACAGAAGGCCTCAAGCTGGGACTGAACCTGTGACCCTAATAATAATATAAAATAACAATAACATTGGGCCTTTATGTGTGACATAATGAGTTAATCAATTTATTGTTCCAGAATAGACAGGAAAAGTACACTAATGTAGTTTGCTATCCTGAATAAATCTACACTAATGTATTATGTCACATTATGCAAACAATGACCTGCATTATGAAACACTGCCTCTCTTGTCACTTTTATTACTGGTTTAACAATATAGTCAACACTGTGCCGTCCTGCTGTTTCATGCCTGCATTCACTTCCTGATCCTGGCAAGGAAACAAAGGTTCAAAGGTTTTTCCTCCTGGCTTATATAAAGCCTCTGTGTTTGTCAGATCCAATCCGCAGACCAACCAGCCATGTCCAAGAAAACAGAGCCCCAGACACACAGCAGTGAGTAGACACCACTTTCAGGTGTAGCCAGATTGATTTCATTCATAATTTATTTGAAAATATGAATGTGAAGCAAAAGTAAAGTTGTTTGGTTTGCTGTATTTGGGATAATTGTAAATGCCGTAATAACACAGCTAGTGCTGGTCTTAATTATTTTACTTGTCATGCTATTTTATATTATTACATAATAACAAAAATACACTATTCATTTGAGTTAAGTGTCTAGTTGACTTTATACTAGTCTTGCTTCCACAGCACAAAAATACAAACTGATCAGCCTCTACAGTACAAGAGCCTGTTTTTTTTTTATTATTGATTTCTGTGAAAGGGCATGACTAACTGAATCAACATTTGACTTATAACTAAGAAAAACTGAAGTGTGGACATTTTAAACAGGGACAATAACAATAGCATCTAATGTAAAAGGTCTCCTATAGAACTCCACACAGAAACACACACACATGTACACAGAGATGTACACAATGTGCTTCAGTCATAATGGTATTTTCTTGAATTTCAAAATCAAAGCTGCAGTTTTACAGTACAATAGGACATGCTGGCATTTTCTATTGTTCCTGCTCCAAGGTCTACTGCTGAATCAGAGCCGGTGAAAGAATCAGCACAATGTCTAATTAACAGCTGTTAGTCATATTCAGCTGTTAACTAAAAAAGAAGAAAACTGGCTGACAGGTCCCTGCACAGTAAAAATGAAATGAACAGAAACTAAAAAAACCCGATGTGCATGAATTTGACGGCTAATTCCAACAAGGTTATTTATTTATATGCTGACATACTGCTGGTGCTGTGAGGAAAACAATTTGTCAAAGTAATCGCTGTCACAAATGTTGCAATTGTGATTATCCAAAAATGAGAGATAAAAAAGAGTAATACCTGAATCTATTACCCACAACAGTTCTCGGCTCGTCAGTGACGCTGTTTTGTTTTCAAGAGACTTGATTCTGAATGCAGCAGAAGAAAAGTACATCAAATACCCAGCTAAATAAATGACAGCACACATCCAGGCATCATTTGCAATGCTGCAGTAATCACAATCAAAACTCCCAAAGTCTACATTGTGGGAGATTGTTAAAGCCTTCAGCGGTTATCTCCCTATTGCACATTCACATTTTTATTGTCTGCTGTAGTAGTGTCACGGGAATGAACTGAATTCTGGTTCTGCTGATTGGTCGCAATAACAATTCACATCATCAAAAAACCTCTGATATTGCAACCTGAGCTCAGCATGGGGCTCCGTATTGAACCGCAATGATTTGCTTTTGCTAATCACGTAACTCTCATATATATTTTACAATCTCCATTACGTGTGGTGATATGAGGTAATGAAGGGGAATTGGTTATTGGATAACAGATAAGACAGTAGATGGTGCAGGTGTCATTCACAGTGCATGACCCCCGAGAGCCATAAGAGCATTCAGGCAGGAGCTGTTACAGCGCACAGAGTCCTACCACAGCTGAGATAATGTTTTTCACATTAAACCATATTTTAAATCACCTGTTTAAATATTTAATTTGAGTGTCAGTAGCTTAAAATACAGTGCGGGTGTGAAGATGGTGTGAAAGTATGACATGGGCTACTGTTTGTTTATAACACGTCTCAGAATTAAATAATATTTAACTGGATTATAAAGATAAAGCTGCAAAAGACCTTTGTTGTTGGCAATTGTGTTGATACTAGCAGGCCATGCTGACATATGCCATCTGCAAGGGTGTTTTTCTGTAGGATACATACAGTACATACTTACACCACTTCCTCATTCAGTCTCAAAGCTATAAATGGTTCACAGCACCACACCCAGCATGTAAGTGGTGATATACCTGTATGTGTGTGTGAGAGAGAGAGAGCGAGAGAGAGCGAGAGAGAGAGAGAGAGAGAGAGAGAGAGAGAGAGAGAGAGAGAGAGGGGGGGGCCAAGAGTTCAGCTGCTGCTCAAGCATTGCTATCATGATTCTATCTAAATATTTCCTCACTGCTTTGTCGCCGTAGATATTACAATGTACTTTAACCAATAATCAGCCCTTCAGCGATGCAGATCTCCTCTCCTCTCCTCTCCTCTCATCTCCTCTCCTCTCCTCTCCTCTCCTCTCCTCTCCTCTCCTCTCCTCTCCAGTGTCCAGTAGGCAGAGATGTCCAAAGGCCAAGGGGCTGGAGAATGTAGAGCCTCTGGTGCGTTCTGTGGAGGAAACCCCTGATCCCATCCCCACCACCATCAGGGGAACTATTCCAACCTGGATCAATGGGAGCTTCCTCAGGAATGGTCCTGGGAAGTTTGAATTTGGGAAAGACAGGTACATAAGAGATAGTATGGAAAAAATAACTTAAATCAGTAGTAGGTGAGAGTGGAGCAAATCTGATCAAAATAAATAAATAAATAAATACCAATCACCTGCTACCAGCCAGAACGCAGCCAATAGGAACGCTCTTTCACTCTGAAATTGGTCAAAGTCTCCTGTCACGAGCTACCCATTTTAAAGCCTGAAAACAGAGCCATGAGGAGGTGCAGAGGTCTAGGTCTCTCACAACACTTGAATCACAATATACTGAAAGGCTATTTTGGAATATTGCCCAATTATGCCAAAAATATCTGCCTACTCAAACTTTAAACCAAGAGATCTTTACAGTATTAGCATGCCAGTTTACAAAAAATGAACACAACATAGACATGTAGCAGTAATTTATAATATTCCTGTTTGGGAAAAATTGTTAGGAGAGGCGCCTCCCCCTGTTTTTCTGTCATATATACAGTATTTATATTACGAATAATTGGTACCTGTTATATTTTCATTCAGAGATCATGAGCTTCCTCCAATTCTACCCCAGTGCAGATTAAAGGCCTCTGATAATCGACCAGCCTGTTTTCTTTTCTCCCCCACCTCCCAAGGTTGGTGCAAGAGTTAGTGAACAAAACGTCTTCACGCACACGTGGACTTTAAGCATTTACACCAGACATATTCTCAGTTGCTTTCTGTCTCATTGATATCTTGAGGAATGTGTTATTTGGTTATCACTGCGGTGCACATTGAGCCAGGTAAAAAGTCCCTGCTGGCCAGCTGCGTGGTCAGAATAGAGCTGGCGACGCACTTGTGGACATGTATTGCTGACTCAATTCTCCTTGAATTCAAGGAAAAAAACCCAGAGAAGACACGGCTCTGATCCGCTTCCTCAGGCTACAATTATCCATCCCTCCATCCATCGTCCCCCCCCTTTCCCCTTTGGGGTCCCGGGGGGCTGGAACCCATCCCCCCTGGCATAGGGCGAAGGCAGGGTACACCCTGGCCAGCTGCGTGGTCAGAATAGAGCCATCGCAGGGCCATAGACACAGACAACTTGTTGACATGTACATTACGCTGACCCCCCGCATTTAATCATCAATTAACCTAAACAGCATGTCCTTGGATGGTGGGAGGAAGCCGGAGTACCCGGAGAAAACCCACGCTTACAAGAGATAACATCAAACCTCCACACAGTAAGAGCCGCAATCTGGATGAACCTGGACCTCTTGCTGTAGGCGACAGCGCTAACCACTTCACCACCTCAGCCAGTCTACAATTAATTGCTCTAAATATTTTCCTTAACAATTTTCCAAGAGAAGGATTGAGAAAAGATTCCCCAAATGCTGAGTATTTCACAGTGCTCACAGCACTCTAACTTTTTCTTACGCACAAATACCCTGGTGGCAAATTACTTGTCTTTTTTTTCTCTCTTAGATACACCCACTGGTTTGACGGCATGGCCATGATGCACCGCTTCCACATCTGTGAGGGCAATGTCTCCTACAGCAGCCGATTCCTGCGGAGTGACTCGTACATCAGCAACTCGGAGAAGAACCGCATCGTGGTGTCAGAGTTCGGGACGTTGGCCATGCCTGATCCATGCAAGAACATCTTTGCGCGCTTCTTTTCACGTTTTCAGATTCCCAGTATGTGTCTTCCTTACATTTGCATATTCCCATGTGTATTCACTTCAGTGCATCAGCAATGCAAAATGCATTATTAAACTATTCAGTTCAAGTTTGCATGAAGGTAAAAACACAGCTGTGCCAGATTACTACAGGCAAAGTAGAAGCCAAACAGTCAGAAAAAACATGTTTTCTTCTTTTTTGGACTGTCTGTGCTGTATTGTATATTGTTGTTGCAGCCTAATGAATGTGTTTATTGAGATAAGTAAATATGTGTGTGTGCGTGTATGTATGCGTGTGTATGTGTGTGTGTGTGTGTGTGTGTGTGTGTGTGTGTGTGTGTGTGTGTGGGGGGGGGGGGGGGGGGGGGGGGGGGCGGTATCAATCTGAAGCATGACATAAAGGAAGGAGGAAGAAATTGATAGGAAAAAGTTATCTGTTTCGCTGGAGTGCTATATGTAATGTGTTCCTGACATCTGTATGTCTGAACAGAGGCCACAGATAACGCCAGCGTGAACTTTGTCAAGTACAAGGGAGACTATTATGTCAGCACAGAAACCAACTACATGAGACGAGTAGATCCACAGAGCCTGGAGACGAAGGAGAAGGTGAGTCAGTGGTATAAAAATCTCTTTTGAATGCTGAAAGTCAGAGGGCACAGACGAGGAAAATGATACTGTTAATGAAGACAACAAAGATGATGATGCTGTCTATTTAAGGTGGACTGGAGTCAATACATCGCGGTAAACTCAGCCACAGCTCACCCACACTACGACCGTGAGGGAGCCACATACAACATGGGCAACTCCTACGGAAAGAGCGGTAACCTTCCTTCACTCATTGCTTCCCACCTGTCAACAGGTTCTCATCCCAACTTGTCAAATACTAAGACTTTTGTCAAGCCCTTTGGTGTCACATTTTGGTCACAGCATACATGTGGTTAATGCTGTGAATTTAAAAAAAACAAACACTTGTTTTGGTAACAATACCACTTAGAACAGCTGATTGTAAAGAGAAAGCATAGTGCACATCTTCTGAATGACAGCCTTACGTTTGTCCAGCAATTACACAGTTGTCAGGGTATTAAATAGGCATTATCAGTCACAATTAACCCCCATAAATGTGGGTCAACAGGGCCGGGTACACCCACTAGTAGCTTTTATCTTCTATTCACATGGTACATCACTATAATAATTATGGCAGGAGCAGAATTGGAAATCAGGCACTGTAACATAGACAGTGTGAAACTCCATAAGGAGTGCAGATTGATAGTGGTGGATGGGACACAAAACACGGAGACTGGAGTTTACATTCTATGTGAAACCCACGATCTGCAGTTGTCTTTGTGTTTGCAGTTCTTTTAACCCAAAACACAATGTTTTTCCCTAAACTTAAACATTAATTCAGTTTTACATGTTAGAACAAGTTGCTTTTAAGTTTCACTTTCATTTTTACAATGTAGTAGGCATAGTAGTCCCCTAATGACCCATAATTATCTATATATTTATCGATATCTACCTGCATGGTGTGTCTTTTTCACACTTTAAACTACCACAACACTTTCCCTGTGCATTAACGGTTGTCGTAGATAAACTTACATTATAGTTAATGGAAAGCCTGGTCCGTCGTATACTATATTGGATGCCCTGGGAATGAGAACGTCCACCCACTAATCCATATATGTCTGTATTTATGTAAAGATCGTAGTTATCCACCATAAAATCACAATTTTTTGGGCCTCCTCAGGTTTCTTCTACAACATCATCCGCGTGCCTCCTCCTGAGGAGAAAGCAGCAGCAGACGACTCTGCAGACCTGAGTGGAGCCAAAGTGATCTGCTCCATCCGTGCATCTGAACCCAGGAAACCTTCCTATTATCACAGCTTTGGTGAGATACACCCTACATCGTCTTCAAGCTGTCCGCATGCTGGATGTATACTGAATTGATGAGTATGAGAGGTTTTTGTTTTTTGCCCACATTGACAGGGTGAGTCTGCGTCACTGAAACAACGCATCACAGTTTTTTTCCCCCTCCGTGCTCTTATTAATTACTAATTTGAATTCTAGTCTCGCCCTGCTTCTTTTTTTAACAATCACAGCTCCTTTGTCTTTCTCAGCTTTCTCTATGTCTCGGTCTCTAAGTCTGCCTTTGACGTGCACACAAAAGCACAAAGTTTCTCTTAACACTGTCTCTCATTAAAATATATGAAATCTGTTAAAAGGACACATGATCAACTTTTTTCTATATTTTTTTTCCCCAGGGCTTAACTCTGAGAGCACAGTTACCAACGTGCACAGAAGTTGTGTAATGGTGTTTGTTGCTTGTAAATCAGCTATAAACTATAATATCAACTATATTTCAGTCAAAAACTGATCATTTATAGCAAATGGTTATACTATTAAATGTGGCGGAACAGGCTCTGAGCTTTAAGGAAGCACTTAAACTAAATTATTTATTAACCAATTATTTATCAGGGAGAATAAAGAGTAAAGTTAGGTTATAATGGCCACATTGCACACCTGCATGCATATGACTGGATGTTACCAGTCAGCTGATAGCAAAAGCAGTTGATGAAGAAACCACAGACAGTGAGGCATTAAGCCGATGCCAATCAACATGACTTTGCTGCTCTGCTCGATCTGCCACTATGTTGCTCCATTTGGTTGTTGTACTGCACCAGCTCCCTGATAATATCTCAGTCTATATTTCCGGCAGACCACCTTTGCTCTGCCAGACTGTCTGGCACCGAGAAAGTGATGGAACATTGTACAGTTATACAAGGCACCGCATAATTACTTCTGTCGGCAGAGTTAGGGGAGTTATGTTTCGCCCCCATTTCATGTGTTTATCTGCTAACACAATATTTTTGTCTCAACAGTTGATGGTGCTGATGCAAGAATGTTTAACCTTGCAAACTGCAAACTGCAAAAAAAAAAAAAAAAAAAAAAAATCAAAGTCATGTGGCAAACCCTCCATTACTGGGCCAATTAAACAACATGGGGCCACTTGGAAACCTAGTTTCAGTTTACACAGAAATAGTAAAGGTAGGGTTGGTAATTTTGAGAACCTAGCAAAAGTTTTAAAAATGATCCAACCAAAAAACTCAGGCCATTGTTGTCAACTCTTTTCCACTGAAAGAAGCTAGCAGCAGAAAGATGACAACACTGACAATCCATCCATTCAGGCCTTCCTCCAAAGCCACTCCCCCCAAATTATCGTCATGAAAAATTAAAAAATGAATATGGTTATTGTCAGAGCTGGAAGATGAGCAGTCAGTGCACAGGCAGAGAACTTGCAGGTAGACAGGTAAATAGTCTGTCCATTCGAGCCAAATGAAATGATTGATTGAGCTTATAACAGTTGCGCGACAGCCACACATACTGGATTTTTTTGGTCATAGCATGATTTATTGTATGCCATTGGGATTTTTCAGTCATCACTACCAACATTACCTTTAATGTCCTCCCATTTTCCCCCAAAATTTGATTCACACCTAAGTGTCACCACTGAAATCATGTTGGCAGGTCACATGGCCTTTCAGAAACTAGCTATGACCCATTTTATATATGCTTATGAGACTTTTTACAAGGCATATCAGCGGGGCAGTGAAAAGGACGATGAACTCTGTGATGAAAATAGTCTACAGAATCAGCATTTCACTGTTACTCCACCATCACACAGCAGGGCAATAGAATACAAACCTGAAAACATGACAAAATACAATGACATTATGAATAAGTGTCAATCATGTCTGTTTTGATTGCATACATTTCTTCCTGTGTATGCCCTCCCTCTCCAGTCATGTCAGAAAATTACATTGTGTTCATCGAGCAGCCGATCAAGCTAGACCTGCTGAAATTCATGCTGTACAGGATCCAGGGAAAGAGCTTTCATAAAGTCATGACCTGGGAACCTCAGCTTGACACCATCTTCCACTTGGTCAACAGACACACTGGCAAGGTGGGTTGTTTTACTGCATAGCAGCAGACACACAAACGGTGCAACACAGGAAACACACACCCACACAGCCGTTTGCTGAATAGTCAGAACAAAAGAGAAATGCTGCGAGCTAATCTCTTCGCGCATGGTGGAGCTTTTCTCTTATTTATTTTGATGAAGTCACACTCTGATGCTGTAGCCTTTTCTCAGACATTGTTACTCTCAATTTCCTCATCTCATTACACAGCATACCCATTAAGCATACAATATCAAGCTTTCATAATGCGAAGGTAAGATACAATAACAGCAGTGCCAGAAAAGGTGCTTGTCCTCAAATGTTAAAGCAGGAGAAATGGAGCAAATATGATTAAAAAAAGTTATTTTTATGAAACGATCACTATATCCTGACAACAGTGCATGAGACAGGTGAAAAAGAAAAAAAAAATCATGTTCCTCTGTGTTCTCTGATGCTCCTAATGGCATCTGAAAGATTTCACAGACCAGAGGAAAACTTGTTTGAGCAGCTGTCAATCACTCCCAAACGCCAATCAAACGGTCAAACTAGACAGTGCTGATCAAATATTAATCAATATTCTGTCACTGTAATGACTATTTCTTGCATCAAAGGTTTTCAGAAACATACTGTTTAGCTGTAAAATGAGAAAGTTTGTGATCCGGCAGCTGTAAAACTTGCAAGCTGCAAACTTTCCCGTTTTACACCTAAACCGTACACTACAAGATGTTTCTGAAAACATTTGAGGCGAGAAATAGTCATTAAAGTGACAGAATATTGATTCATATTTGATCAACGCTGCCTAATTTGACCTTTTGATCAGAGTTTGTGAGTGATTGACAGCTGCCTTGGTTGAATTAACAGCCAATAGGAGTGTTCTCTCCCTGAAATGACTTGTGATTGGCCAAAGTCTCCAGCAACAGGCTAGGTTTTTAAAACTTCAAAACAGAGCTGTTAGGAGGTGCAGAAGTCTAGTTTCCTGTCAGAACACTTGAATTACAATATGCTGAAAGGTTATTATGAGATTTTTCCTCAATGATTCCAAAAACATTCTGCTTACTGCAGGTTCAAAAACAACACATATTTGTTATTTGCCTGATTGATTGCTGTGACCGGTCCAACAGGAGAGTGAGGTGAGGTACCAAGCAGCACCCATGTTCACACTGCATCAGATCAACGCTTTTGAAGACAATGGCTTCTTGGTTATGGACATGTGCTGTGGGGACGACGGCGAGGTCATTGGAGACTTCACACTGGAGAACCTCCGCAGAGGCGCGGGAGAGGAAATGGACAAGGTCAGTGCAACGCTTTGACTCTGAATCATATGCAAACACACACATAATCAAAAAATGCCTGAAATGCTGATGCTTTATTAGTTTATCATCAGTGAGCAGTTCAGACTGAGGCTCTGGTTTTTACTAAATGATTTCAACTGAAATGTTTTTCATTTAATGGTGTTTCTGTTTACGCCATTGTTCAGCTATTGGTTTACATCCTTGACATTAACATAAATTCATCCATCCACCTAGTTTTTACTTATTTTAATCAATGTCCACAAAAAATATAAAACATGAATCAGCTTTTCATGGTTCTATGCATGAGGGTCATGTATTTTCACCAATAAAATCATAAAAACTCTTCCAAACAAGTTAACTGCCATATAAAAACATGATTTTGTGTCAGCATTTTGTATCTGTTTGGGTCTGATTGTGTTTGCATGGTGCCCTTCAGTCAAAGGAACCACTCACAGTTTGTCATGTCTGTCTGATTTGGTCTGGCAGTTTTACAACTCCTTATGCAGAAACCTCCCAAGGAGATATGTCCTGCCCCTGACTGTGGACGACCAAACTCCTTTGGACCAAAACCTTGTCACTCTGCATAACTATAAAGCCACGGCAAAGAAGACCAAATCAGGACAGGTGCAGTATGGTCATTGCATACAAAGTAATATGTTTAACTGTACATTACATTTGATCTGGTTTTCCTGGACTCAATTAAGGATTTGAGGCCTATAATCATGATGAATACAGCCAGTACACTCCCACACAGTGTGCAATTATCCAGCATGGTGAGATGCTAAAGCTACCTCCTGCAAAATAATAATTTCATGACTTACAGCAGGTAAAGATGATGTCAGAATGAGAGTTCATGCAGTTGAACAATTGCCATTTAACAGGTTGTGTATGCCCCTCTCCCCGCACACACACACACTGGCCAACATATTCTTATGGCAGAATGAAAGAAGACGTGATGTTTTAGTTGTCATGGCTACCTGAGTGACACTGTCCTCAGTTCTCAGTGAGAGCGCTGTTATATGTGCATGTAACCGTTGAAAAGCAGCCGTGAAAGTGCTGCTGGCTGCCACAGTCACTGAGGACAAATATTGCAATTGAAGGTACATAAACTTATGCAAGTTAGAGATGAATGCCCAGGATCTTGTGCAGGTATCCATTTACAGGTTTTTAGAGAATAATGCAGTATTGATTCCTCAGCAGTGTACAGTAAATCAAGTCTGTTGGTGTGCATTAACTAGGCACACGTTTTGGCTAAAATGTAAAAGTTGCACTGAAAGTGAAACCCTCACTGTTACCCTCCAGGTTTACATGACCCATGAGGAGCTTTACGACGACGAGTTGCTGCAATACGGCGGCCTCGAGTTCCCTCAGATCAACTACGAGAAGTACAACGGCAGACCCTACCGCTACTTCTACTCTTGCGGCTTTGGACACGTCTTCAGTGACTCCCTGCTCAAGATGGACATCCACACCAAGGAGCTTAAGGTCTCTATCAATCAAAGACTAATTAAGGGAGACCTCGTTGTTAACCGTGCACATCAAAGTTATTCCTACTGCTGCCTCTCTATCACCGAGGGCAGCAGGGTGAGAGGTGGTTTTATAACATGAAACAGCTTAGAGTAAAGGGGGGTGTTTATGTAATCTTCCCTGTCTAGGTGTGGCGTTATCCCGGCTTGTTCCCGTCTGAGCCTGTCTTTGTTGCGTCGCCCAGAGCTACAGAGGAAGATGATGGAGTGGTCCTGTCAGTCATCATCACACCCAGAGAAGTAAGTTAACAAGAGCTAGAAAAACAAACAGGAGCAGCAGCAGACATTGTTAACTTGGATAATTGCTTTAAAGCAGCAGCAGGCGAGACTGGAGCAAAAACGATTAAAAAAAAAGTTATTTTTATAAAACGATCACTATATCCTGATAGTAGTGCATGGGACAGGTAATCTGAAAAAAAATCATGTGGCTCTGTGTCAACAAACAACCAATCAGTGCTGATCTGGACCCTGCCATCTCTGAACAGCTCTCTATCACTCTCAAACTCTGTTCAAACGGTCAAACTAGGCAGCACTGATCAAATATGAATCAATATTCTGTTACTCTAATACTTATTTCTTCACTCAAATGTTTTCAGAAACATCTTGTAGTAGTAAATGGGAAAGTTTGTGACTCGGCAGCCATGTTGAGATCAGTTGAAGAAATACCAAGCACCGCCCACCAGCCGGAGTAAACGTTCTCATTTTACAGCTAAATAGTAACTACGAGATGCTGCTGAAAACGTGTGAGGAGAGAAATAGGCATTACAGTAACAGAATATGAATTCATATTTGTTAGTTTGACCATCTGACTGGAGTTTGCCAGTGATTCACAGCTGCTGCCATTGAATGAACAGCCAATAGGAACACTCTCTCTCTGAAATGACCTGTGATTGGCCAATGACTCAAGTCATGGGTTAGATTTTTTAAAGCCTGAAAACAGATCCATAAGTAGGTGCAGAAGTTTCTCTCAGAACACTTAAATTACAATATGCTGAAAGGTTATTATGGGATTTTTGCCCAATGATGCCACAAACATTTTGCCCACCCCTGCTTTAACTCATGTTGACATAGGCCTATATTCTTTATTGTGCATGGAGAAGACCATCATTACCATCATCATCATTATATTTCACCATCATAATTGTGAGAAGGGTATTCTGTTTTTACATTAGTCTCTTCTGTTTCCAGGAGAAAAGTACTTTCCTACTTGTTCTGGATGCCAAGACCTTCACTGAGCTGGGAAGAGCGGAGGTCCCTGTCAATATCCCATACGGGACCCACGGCGTGTTCAACGGGATGGGCTAGATCATGTGCTGCTGTTTGCAGCTCTGTGTTGCTGAAACTGTACCAGCAACCTACCATTTAATCCACTGAACAGAATATCTCTGTTGATGTCACTGCATGTAATATTCCTGAACTGTAAAAGAAATAAGAGCTGGGGAAAAAAACTGCAGACTCATGCTATTTGTTTGTACCTCCTTGATAGGAATAGGTGCGTGGCCTCACTGTGTGCTGCCATTACAGTCAGAAAGATGGCAATCTTTTGGAGACTAACAAGACAGAAGGCCCAGCATGGCATCAGCCCACTGATAAAGTTTGTCCTCTAAGTGTTCTTATATGTGCTCTTGAGGTTTTTAGACAACGAACAACTTATAAGGACTTTGCATGGAAAACACTTTGAAAAAAACAAAACATAACATGAAACACACAGTGAAATAAAATCCATTTCCCATTTTTTTTTTTGATGAAACCCAAAGTGTTTTGCATCATCACGCCACTGGAAACGCTATACCCCCAGCGAGAAAAGAACAGCACTTAGGATACATAAAAATGCATCAGAGGAAATTCAATTTCTGTCAAAGTAATGTGATAGAAATGGACAACGTCTGAAATGCCTGGAAAACAAATGGATTCAACTGGTCGATAGTCTCCAGAGAGTCTGGCAGAGGTCACATCAGAAATGTTGTGCTGTTTATATGCTCAAAACAAAGTTGACATACACACAAACACTGACATGTAGGACCTCGCATTTTGTTGTTTCATTAAAAACGTTAAACTGTGAGCTGAACAGAACAATGACGATTGAACCCTACCCAGAATGTGAAGTAGCCTACAGATGCAGTTGTCACTTCATCGTCTCCACATTTGACCCCCCCCATTGATTTGACCAGATTGATCTGAACTGACTTCAGGCTCTGCACCTGATACCGGCTCTAATGGCTGAGAGGTTTCTAATATATTGTGACCCATATACTGTATATATAGCCTTTTTTAACATTTCAAAATAGATTTTCAGTCCAAAGTTGCAGTGGGGAAGTTTTAAAGATATTTTGCAGTCCCAACTGTCAATAATTTATGACTGTACAGTACACACAGGCAGAGGTTTCATCTTTAGCTTCCCTTACGCTGAACTGAATAAAACATAAGGGAATAGAGCGATATTGTATAGCGTACTGTTTGCGATTTAATTTAATGTAATTAATTAAATACTGGGAATTAACACCACTTATGTTTTGTCATGTTCCTCGCTTAGCTCGGGCTGCGTCTCCTAATAAGCATGCTGTACAGGTCTCCCAAGATACACATTAATTAGCCCGTAATTCCTAATCTAATCGGTCATGCTTAACCTCTGTGTGTGCTGGCGTGTGTGCACATACTGTGTGTTCAGTTTCATTAGTACTCTCTGCGATGAGCATGACCGGCAGAGAGAGATACAGCGACCTTTGCCCTCAGATAAATCTCGAGCTATATTTTGTTTTGCGTAAACCTGTGAGGTGAAGCAAACCCTTATCAATATCGTTCCACATCCTTTTAATTTAATGTATTATTTGGGTGAGACATTAACGAGGATCAGTTGTTCATTCAAGGCTCTGGGTGGTTAACACTTTCACGGCTAAATGTGTCAGATTCACCTGAGTTTGAATGATAACCAAGCACACTAACTAAACACTGTAACACAAATAAACTTGCATACACAACATTTGTATGCAAGTTTGTCTGTCCTGCTTTCAAGGTGACAGTTTCAGACTGTCTAAGCTCCTGTTTGACCCATTAGAGTATGTATGAGCTCACTCTCAGACCCCCCTCCTGTCTCACTAAGCACAAGTTATTGCACAGAGCCTTAACTTTGACTGCTATCTGTATCATTATTTCATATCCCATGAATTCATAATGGCATCATCTATATTCACCATATTAGACACACTTCTCAGAGGCAGCCGCTGATTTCCCTCAATAGTAAGAACAATGTCTTCCATATCCAGATTTGTCATTCCCTATCTTCACGGTCTGGAGCCATCATGTGGGAGAACGGCTATCTGACGTACAGATTATGTGCATCCGCGTGCGTGTGTCTGCAAGCGGCACATAAGTATACGCCTATTTATGAAAGCCATGCATGTGTGTGGCAAAAAAAAAATTGAATCGAAGGCAACTGGACTTAGATTTGTCCCTGAAGACGTTTCGCCCCTTATCCAAGTGGCTTCATCAGTTTGAACGCTGCAGTCTGAACTAGTCCCCACTAGTCTGACAAACAGTGGAGTAAAGACCCAGGTTTTTAACCTCTGTGGAAGTGTCCGCCCCTTATTCTCCTAAGACAATAGTTGTGTGTGTGTTCGTCTGTGGGTTCGCTCTAATGGCACAAAAAAGACTGCAGATACTTCATGAAGTAAGAACGGAGCAATTAAATGCCCACAGAGGGGGTGAATCGTGCCATGTCAACAAGAATAATGTCCCACTGTGGACCTGACAGCCTGGCTCAAGAAGAAAAAAATGTGAGGAGAGGATTTATCCATATTGCACAAGCATGGATGGAAATAATGTGATGCTGATGATGAATAAGAAGCCACAATGCAAATTTAGCCATTTTATTCACTGTGTTTGCGGCTAATGTTTCTCTCTTGATTTCATGCTTTTTTTTATTATTAGAAATATCATCTTCCTCCTGAGCCTACTGATCAAGCCACTGTAAACTTTACACTGTTTATGCAACTGCTCCTCAGTGAGACTTGAATAACTAAATGCCTTCTTTGTCTGCTAAAATGAAAGAAAAAAAAAATTGGTCTGGTTTTGGAAATAGTTGTTCGAAAGCCACAAGGTTGCCAATTCTGTTGAAATACGCATTCCTGCAAACAACTGAAGAATAGGCACTGCGGCACTAACGCAGTACAGATGCAGGACACATTCATGGTGGAGGATGATGCTTTTCAGTGTCCTCATAATGACAGGGACTTCAAAATCTGGGGGGAAGAGACGAGAATAAGCCCAGGCCAATATAGGCAGAATGAGGCTGATTTTTTGCCATTATAGCGGCGAGCTCTTCTCCCTCTTGGATGGAAGCCTGGGCTGACAGTCAAACATCATTATGAGCCAGTGGCCTTGCACTTTGTCACTGTCAGTGCCTCTAAATAGAGACTTTGTTTTCAAGATCTGTAAAGATTTATGACATTCCAGGCACTATTTAAGCGATGATGCACAGCAAAGTCATTCTGTTTAATGCGAAGCCACTTTGAAAAATGGGCAGATTCTGTGGGTTGTGGGCTTTATTTCCTCTGAGCGCAAACACAATACGAGGCATTGTGCCCCATCTTTCTTTCAATCAGAGGAAACACAGATGTCATGAGAAGTGTTGGGGTATTGCTGAAATGAATGATGGCATTTTCATCATCACTGTTGAGAGTCCACCCTTGAACCCTGTCGCTAAAAATCATTTGCAAATGTCTACGATAATGAAGCCCTAATGCCAGCTGAAAGTGGATCAGCCTTGCTGAATACTTGAATAAAAGATTCACTACATGTGCTGCAAGGCCGGCTTAAGGTATACACATTAGGCAGTCGCATAGGGTGCCAACCTCTGGGGGGTTATAAATACTGTTATTTATGAAAATAATAATCTTAACATTTGTCTTGAAATCATTGTGATGTCTGATGTGTGTTGCAGTTTACGGGTGTTTATGGGGCTCCAGATACAAATTTCACCCAGGCCTGTGTGCTGGATGATCTTGCCATGAGTACAACCCAGCACGCTTATTATTGTCTCCTAATTTCTTCCTTGATGTGTTGTGGTTGTAGCCTTATCTTGACTGTAAAGACTATGACAGAGATAGTAATCGTGAAAGTATATATGAATCGCAGAAATTGTTTCATAAAATGTCTCGGCTTCCTGTGGCAACACCCAGGAGATGGAGGAAATACCACACAGGTCACTGTAATTTCACAGGTGCATCTTCAGCTCCCTGCAGGGAGATTACAGGATTATCTTTATATATTTTTCTATAGGGTAACATTTATTAATGCCCCACGTTTTTTTTCCAATAAGAGCACCGTCCTCCAGCAACGCCCTCTGCTGGCTCACCTAAACTCCTCTTTATAAAGTGCCGCGATGCCTCGACACACACATGCAGTCAGTGCAAAAGAAGCGTTCACTCCCTCCAGAGGAGCGCACAGCTTGGTTTTTGAGGGAGACAGTGGTGGTGGAGAAGGAAAACAACCCAGTCAGCGTTTTGCAGCACTTTCAGATGACTTCTTCCACCTCGGTAGAGATATCGGCATAGCTGACAGATCATTTTACGCCAGTTTAAGGAATGTTTTAGGCGCAATTTGTCTCCAGGGGGCAATTGGAGCGGGCGGTCTGAGCCCCTATAATGCGGAGAGATCAAGTTTGTCGGTATGAACGCAGCGCAGACGGACCCTGAGAAACTGCTTTCATGGATTGACTGATTGATTAATTGACATTTTTAATTTTTCTCCAATATCAGAGGATTTTTCTGTGTCGTGGTTAGTGTATTATTCCAAAAAAAGAGAAAGAACAGTATCGTGGATTATTATTGGGAGTCGAGGATTTTTTTTCGGAGGTGCATCTTTAACGAGGATTTTTCTTTTCTTTTCTTTTCCTTTTTTTTACACTTAGCCTACGCGCCTGGGTCAAGGATCCGGAGAGGGGAATTAAACCTTTTCACAAGGTGGAAATATTAGTCGTGTTGGACTCTAACTCATCTCTCTTCCCGCCGAGTCCAACATGAAGTCTGTCACTGTGTGGATGTGCGTCTACATCTTCCTCCTGCTCTTAGGTGAGAAGTGAAATATGGGAATAAAATGTATAAATGGTGCACAAATGTGGATTGTGTGGCTGTAATTATTGCAAAGGAGCATTTTTTCTGGTAATGTGTCCACTTCACATCCTGGGGTTGTTTGAGTGGGTTTATTCATCTGTTTTTTGTTTTTTTTTTAAATAAAATTATTGTGTGTGGTAAAATACTGATGTAGCTGAACGATTTGATTATTTTTAATTGTAACCCACAGCTATAGACCCAGGTTGGTCTATGGGAGTGAATCACTTATATTGGATCCATCAAAAAATATAGCAGGAATAGTAAAGATCTTTATTATAAAAGCTTTTAGTCCATAAAGGGAACATTTCATAGTTTTTTTTTTTTTTTTTCCAGTTACACACTTGTGCTTGGTTGAAAATTAGCAAATCCATCACCACCATCATCATTAGCACAATTACCATTATAAGTGTCACCCACAAAGGAAATGCCAGTGCTTCTGTTAAAACCATCTGACTGGTGAAATATTTGAACTTCATTTCAGTCTTGCTCTCTCACACTGATGCAGTACTCCCTCCTCTCTCAGCTCAGTGCTCAACATCACCACAAGGGGTCTCTCTTGTCATTTCACCAGAGCTCTCGCTACTTTTGGTCTGTAGGGGCGTTTGAATCTTGACTCCTGTCAACCACCCGAGTCTCTGCTCTGTGGATCCCTGTTTACTCACTGCAAGCTGTAATTTTCTGGTTACCTAGATGTGAATTAAGCGTATTCACTTTTTTAAGGTGAGATAATTAGACACCCTCCAATGATCTAGTCTTCCTTTAATTACAATTAATAGGAAACTGAAAGCTGTAGTCGAACTCATTTCGGAGGCTTTAGAAACACTAAAGTGAGTGCAGATAAGCACAGGTAAATCACTGACTGTTAATTAAACGAGATATAACGAGACACCATGTAGAGATAAGAGATGATAAGACTCATGTGAACCATGAAAAATGTAACTGTCTTTCGCTAAAAGATGCCTTGGCATGTATGGGCATGTGCTAGGCCATCAAACCTGTTTATGGGTCCCACATCAACAAAACAAAAATGAAATCAGGTTTACGATATGAGCTTGCGCTTACACACACACACACACACACACACAAAATCCCTCACACACTCATTTGCAATTTCTGAGCCCCCTGTTATTTCTTGTCTTCCCCACCCAGATGAGACAGCGAGTTCCTGGGATGGCCCCTCATCTTTGTCCGTGTCCCTGGCCGATGGCTCTCCAGGATCTCCGGGCACCGGGTCTGGGCCCGGAGCTCAGCCAGAATGGGTGGACTGCATCCAGGCGAGTGACATGTGCAACCAGAACCCTTACTGCAGCTCTCGGTACCGGGTGATGCGCCAGTGCCTTGTGGGCAAGGAGAAGGAAGCCATGCTGGACAACAACAGGGAGTGCCAGGCCGCCTTGGAAGTGCTGCTGGTCAGTCCTCTGTATGACTGCCGCTGCAAGAGGGGCATGAAGAAGGAGCTGCAGTGTCTGCAGAACTACTGGACCATCCACATGGGACTTACCGAAGGTAGGAGGTTTTTACGAGACGCTGTCTCACAAAGCTCACATCACATAATGTTTAACTGCATGGCAATTTCAAAGCCTGTAATATAATACAACACTCCTTTAAGTCATGCAGTTTGTTTGGAAAACTACAGACTTATTCACATGAAATTAGCACTTCTTCTTTCACCAGTCAGCTTGTTATGAATGTAGTGTCATTTGTTTCCCCTTATCCCCCCTGTTCCCGTGAATTCAGCTTGCAACATGTTCAAGCGGTGGTTTTATTGCTGAATATATATAGCAGGGCTCTGTATGAGCCTCATGGTCATGTAGAAGAATGCACACAAGAAGATGTACGAGCACTGCTGCAGTCTATCTCTGGATGTGCAACACACCTCTAATGATATTAATGCCTTCTTTAGGATTATGACATTTATTTTAAATGAATGTTCCGATCTCAAGTAGCAACATACTTTCCTTCCGGGCAAAGATGAGAAGGATGTGCACCATCCTTCCACCCATTGTTGATGCCCTATTCCCCGATGCCCTCTTATTGTGATACCCAGAAGCCTCTGATGAAAAATATATGCTTTCCTACTTTCACCCTCACTCTCTCGAAGGTAATGGAGATATAATGGGATTACATTAGGTAGGCCTGTTATGGTGGACTTATTGGTTTTCACCTAAAGTGTTCCATATTACCATGTAATTAGGTTACAATCATATAACTCAGTGGCCCTTATGTGTCCACTTATGCAGGACGTAAAACAGCACTCTTGTTGTAACATTGAGACCTTCTGGTTTTTACATTTAGAGAGCATAAAGCAGCCCCCTGAACTGACTTGACTCTTGATCCATCCTTAATGGTCAAAGTGTTTCACATGAAGACAAAGCAGAGCTGCCAGAGATGCCGTGCCCTGGGGATCAGGCTAAAAGGGGGGCTTTAACCCCAGAGTGACATTTCTCCACACTTGCACGTGGCTGTAGTCTGTGTGACTGATGTCAAGTGTCATGCCGTGTAAACATGGAGGACATAATGTGCTCAGCTGTTTTGACACGTGGGGTAATGGCGGTGGAAGCACTGCAAAGTCTCCGAGCTCTGAGCGTTCTGGGCTTTTGTGTTGTGATCCGTGAAGTGACTCGCCGGGCTGACTGCTCATAGCACCAGCTACACTTCATCAGACTGATGGCAGCAGAGGGTCCCTGACATGAGTTCAAGGGAAATGTAATGACATGGATGCTCCCCAGGCCTCCTGTCTCCCTCCCTGTCTCTCTCTCTCTCTCCTTTTCTACTCTTTTCCCTTTGTAATCATCTTTTCTGTTCTTCACTCTGTGTTTCTTCTCACTCTCTTTCCCTAATAAACAACCGCACCAGTCAATGTGTTTGTTTGATGCGAGTTTTCTAGCTAGTCAGGGATAGAGACCTCCTGCGCCCGCAGCGTGCCCTTCACAGAGCTTGTGTTTCTTTTTACGAATAAACGCCTTTCAGCACTGTCCTGTTTTGGCCCTGTCGCCCTCGGAGATAAAACCCCGCTTTAACACAAACGAAAAGCTCTTATAGTGCAGCTTTAATCTAATCACGATCCATTGTGCAGTCAAGCAGGCTTTTGTTAACTGGAAACAATCTATGTACAACATCCATCTCTGGAAACAAACACGAAAGCGCTGAGTCCCAGTGCACCCTCTCGAAATGGTGCTAAACCACTTTAAAAGGCATTTGTGGACAAATCAGGAAGGTTTGGACGCAGTTGTTGGGTTAGATAATGTCTTATTTTATTCATACTAATGTGGGGAGATGAAGAAGAGTAAGTGTGAGAGAATCAGGCAATAAAAGAAGAGGAGTAGAGCTAGAAAAGGACAAGGATGACTAAATGACAGACAGAAGATTGTTTCATTTTTTACTAATGTGATAAACTCTATATGAAAAGTAATTTGTGGCGCCTTTAGGACAAACATATTTAGCCTTGTTACACTTACCATATGATCATTTTGCTGCAACCTAAGGCAGTTATAAAGGGTAGAAAGCCATCTAGAAGTCAGGCCTCAGCTATGAGTTGGGCTGTTTCTTATGACCCATGTTGACCAGGGGCAGGGAGCTGGCCTGCGAGATTGACGGCTAAACCGTTGTGTCTGTGAAGAGAAAACTGATGTTGACCAGTGATGGACTGGGATTTGAAACAATGCCCTGCTCCCAGATCAGCCATTCGCAAACGGCACACAGATCCTCCACAGCCTCAGGCAAGGTTACCAACTAATATTCTTCATTTCTAACACAGAACCATGTGAGTCTGTTAGATACAAAATTCACCTGTGAACATGAATAATCATGAAGGTGGACAAACACAGTGAACAGGAAATATAAACGGCTTTTGTGTTCTTTCTTTTTTGTCAGAGTAAAAGAGTTTAAGATTTTGCTGTTTTGTCTTTATAAATGTAAAGACATGTATGTATGTAATGTAAAAAACATACAGCTGAGCTTGGACCACCATGTTCACTATTAAGCTTCATATTAAATACTTCTGAAATCAACTGAAAGATCATAATACATAGTATACAAGTACTCACCATGTGAGTCAGTCTGGGGGCTGTACTTTATGTCATGCAAAGAATATCAGTCATTCAAAGATTCATAACAACCTTGGAAAGATCTGCTTCTGTTTTTAGTCATTACTTTACTGCTTCGTCACTTTCTCATTCCACTGAGGTTTATGTCATTCAGCTGCATGGATGCATAAGCAATGTAAACTGAACTAAATGATCAGTCATGATTGTTTTTTAATCTAATTCATTTTAAAGGCTCTTGAGGCCATGCTCTAACCATTTTGAATGTTGTGTGAATTTACTTTATTCACGTAAACTACACGGAAAATTTGCAATCCTTCATTTCCTGTGCCACCCAATCCACGAAGGAAATATCATATTGGTGTGGAATGGAAAATACTACTAATATGATAGCAATGATCCATATAGACTAGATAATATGCTGAAGACATTCAGACATGTAGTTTATGTACATTTTTACAGGTAATGTAGTCATATTTTACATGAGGAGATATCTCCAAGTATGTACAGAAATTAAACACCTGCAGTCTGCAAACAATTATGGTCAAAGGTGAAGTTAGGGTTGTTAAGTGTTGAGTCAGAAATAAAATCTAAAAATTAAAAAGGCAACGCAAGCTGCCTCTTGTCCTTCTCTCACCCCTGTTGATGTTAGGGACAAGACAAGTAGGACTGAAGCAATGTTATTACTCCAATTCAATAGAAAATAAATAGAAAATAATCAAGTTTCATTTTGATTGCAAATTTAAATGTTTTGTATCTTACTTTCATTTCAGTTTTCATTAGTAGTTCAGGTAATTAATGTCCCGATTGCCATGGAAGGACATTAAACAATGGTTCAAAAATGATGAAGGACAGAAGGGATGTGAGGTGTGTGTTAATCCTCGCTAACCCAGAACACCATCAGCACCACTAGTTCCCTCCACTCAGGTGGTGTTACGTCAGTAGGTGTAATAGTGTAATGTTTTCTGAAGCTCTGTGCTATCAAGATGAATTCCAGATTAAAGTAGATATTATTCATGCCACAGACTTTAAACCATTGTGTTAAACTGAGCAGTATGCTCTTTCTTGCATGAGTTCGCTTCTTGTTCAGTGTGATAACTGAACATTTGAAAGCAAACTGAAGAGTCCATCCTGACACTGAGAGGCAATCTATCTTAAGCCAAGTCAAACCAGACTCACCATAAAACGCCCCGGTGGAAAGGCCATCGCGCTGCGGTGTGTCCATGAGATATAACGGCAAATTGAATTATAGAGCAAACAAGGCCCAGACACTTAGTGAGTGTCTCCAGTTACATAAGTCCAGCGAGAGGCCTGAAACTTTGAAAGGTGTTTGACAGTTTGTGTGATAAACAATGCACTGCTGCTGAGAAAAATACTTAACAGTGCAGAGTGTGATAACAGTGTGACTCAACACCATCATCAAGTGTTTCTTGACACATCTCCTAGAAATACCAACACATTTAAGCAGGTGGTGGCAGCTATATTCCTGTTGCATTTTAAATTTATTAGTACATTATATGCTGATGTGTGACTCTGCAGCTATGAAGCGGGGTTAGACTTCCTTCTTGATCGCTACACTTACTGCCTGCCTTTAGGCTATACTGTATCGTCCTGGCTGGCTTAAAAACCCCATGCTAAAGGCTGTCATAATGCCAGTCTTTGAGCCGTCAGTAATGGCGCTAATGGTGACCTGTTAATTGTGCTTTCGAACGGAAAATGGCAGCTGATTTCAGTGCATCAATGCAGCCATCCTTGATGAATAATGGGTGGTTTCTGCTCTGAATGGGCCCGAGTTGGTGTGAGGCAATAAGGTCTAGCAGTGTGAATCTATAAAAGAAGTAATTACTAAGAAAGAAACATTGGCTACTACACACAGGGATATTGTATAGGCGGCTGCGGTTCCCTTTCAATTGTGCCCTGGGCCTCATGTGGCTATAGCCTTGCAAGATTGTAGGAGAATTTGTAATTTAAACGATAAGTTCCACACCTCTAACATATATTATTTCATAGCCTCAGCTATGAAACCACAGCCTGGGTCTCTCAAAGTAAGAATCGAAGATCTTTTGTGGGGGACCTTTCAGAGCAGTTTAATTAGCTCAGCCAACTTTCAAAGCAAAGAGACAGAAAGGAGAGCTCCACCATGTGCTACACACCAATCTTTTCCAGTTCATTGTGAGAGAAGACTGTATCTTTTACATGCGCCAACGGCAAGAATACCAGACAGTTTAGTGGCATGATTTATTTTCTCCATTTTTACGAACGTCAGTGTTGCAAAAGGTCACCCTCTGAGTATGTCACCACATCATGCTAATACCACAAGTTGGCCCCTGTAATGCTGCGGGAAGTTACATGAAATGGACAGTGTGAAAATGCTGTGCAGCAGCATTGTGATAGACTGAGGCAGGGAGGAAGAGAAATGGAAAGAGCGAGAGAGAGGACAGGAGGTGAGGAGAGGAGGTGAGGAGTGGACGGTGGATAAATGATGAGAGGGGGAGGAAAATTTAAGAGAGAGACAGAGAAAACCAAAGAATGAAAGAGCGAGAGGAAGAAAGAGAGAGTCATGGGGGAAACCATAGAGGAGGGGGAGTTACAAAGGTACACAGTATTCCTGGGTGAAACCATCATTACTATGAGCAATGGTAGCAGTCACCGGCCATTACCTTAGCCATCCACTGTCATAAGCAGAACATTTTTCCAGCCTGCCCCGCATGTCAGGGGATAGGGGAAGCAGGCTCCTGCATGCTGAATACGTCCTCTCTACTCCCCCCTCCTTCCACTGCCGGAGACCCAGCCGGCACTCGCTAGGTGGCTACTTTATCATCAGAGGAAAGGACCTGTCGATAGCTCCTGGATGTGATCAATAAGGGCTCCCAGAGCTTTCCCCCCTACTCGCCCTTTTCCTGCCTCCTTTTATCTTCCATCCCAAAATGTGAAAAGGATGAAATATGATGACAAAACTGGCACTGTTTGTCCTCGTAAATCTGTCTAATGATTTTTCATGCCGTAAGGTGAAGTGGCCGAGATGACTCCCATTCACTACAAGGCTGTATGGTGTGTGACAGTGCGGCTGAAATGAGGGCCAGGTAGCGGCGGTTTAGATTAGCCTTTTATAGCGGAGTGAGTTCCCGGGCCTCTATATCAGAGGGGAGAGTGAGTGACGGCCCATTCTGCTCAGTGAATACTGTCATGATGTGGGCATTAAGACTCACTCCTGGAAGGAAGGTTCACAGCGGTGCTGAATGAATGTGCATCACAGAAGTCAACTATCAGGCCCGGCGGCTGTCATCGCAGCATGGTTACCTCTCTCCCTCACTCTCTCTCTGTCTCTCTATCTGTCACTCTCTCTCACTCTCTGCATCTTAATTGAAGCTGCTTGTTGGAATAAGTCAGCCGAGATTTTCAAAGCACCAGCACACATTTTTGTATATTTAGATTTAGGAATGCATCGGTATCGATACCGGATTGAATATTGGGCTGATACTGACTCAAATAGCTGGATTGGGTGTCAGCGACAATCGGGCTGATCTATTAAATTCAATTCTATGTTAATATGCTATATTATATACTGGATTGTTGCTGGTAAACAATTTATCATATTAATAATAAATAATTCACTAAATTTATATCTATGTATTTATTTGTTATATTTTGATTTACAAAGGAAAGGAATGGATAAGTCAAGCCTGTTGGTGCTTTACACATAAAAGAAAGATCCCACTTACTTCCACACAGTGAGGCATGCATCTTATTAATTCAAGACTTGTATTGGATTGGTACCCGGTATCAGCAGATACGCAAAGCTCAGGTATCACTATCTGGACTGAAAAAGTCAGATCCCAGAATCCAAGTTTAGATTAATCATTTGGGCTGTTATTCTTCAGTTACCAGTACAGCAGCACTAATCATGTTTACAGTAAAGTTGCTTAATATCGGCTATTTAAGATGTTGTAAATGTACCAAAATTATGGGATTTTCTATTCCCTCATATTAATGTAAAATGTAAAATGGTGAAGAGAGGCTGATCTATTGGGCTGCCTGTTTTTAATGTTCTCCCCAATACGCTTCTATGCCATAAAGATGATAGCCGTTTTTAACTGAAGTTTTGCAGGATTTACACCATATTCAACATTTAGCACCTGACACCTGGTATTAAAATGCTGATTTAGGTAAGCGAGTGTGTAACTATTCATATTAACATTACATTCACATAGCCACAGGGATGGCTGAAAATTCCAGCACTCATTTTCTCTGCTGTGTTTGCCCGCCACGCCGCGTCGGATTGAAATTGTGACTTGAAATATTATTCTGAGCTAATCCAATATTCTATTTGTATGGTTTGGAATTGAGTTTAAAATGTCAATAGCACTTCAAACGCCAAGCTGGTGAAGAAATTTATGCTTTAACTTCTGTCCTGTTAAGCACACCTCGAAGAAAGATGCATTTTACTTGATCTTTTTTCTGTTGAAATGAGCACACTACAGTATGGGAGAAAGTTGAGAGGAAAGATTAATACGTTTATCTTAATGTAATAAATATGTGAACTCCCATATTCCAGTGTTCGCTTTCATACATCTCCATAGAGTACAAGTGTGCTTTGAAAGTGTTCTGGCTGGTCTGATCTCCACTGACAGCTCATTTGCAGAATTTTGGGAGCTCTGACAGCAAAGGCTCGGTCACCTTTTGTTACAGCAGAGTTCGTGCAACAACCAGCAGGGCACTGCAGAGGACCTCCGGCTGTGCTCCAGGCTGCTCCGGCTGTGCTAAACTTTCTTTGTGTGTGTGATTAATATAAGCACAAAAGTAGTGTTGCAATATATTGTTATTTAAATAAGAAGTAATATTGCTATTTGGTCTTTTCCCGTCATTGCCTGCAGCAAAAAATATATAAAATCAATATTAAACTGGAACAAAATCAGTACAGGGCACCTTTAAAAAACAAAACAAGGTGAATGACAGTTATTAAAATTGAGTTGGCTTCCAGCCATGAACGGTTTGCCAAGAAAGTCGCTAAAGAATCCATAGGACAGTTTCCATCACCCCAGGAGTTTAGCTTCATTGATAATGCATATGAAAAGGATGAGTGATGGCACCTAACGGCTTCATAAAACCCCTTATGGCAAAGGAGAGGACTGTGGCTCCACTTAAGTAGTATTCCTTTCTTGCTGTAACTAAAAGGCCTGCATGTCTGTCTGAGCTGTGTGCCGGTCATGCTCCACACTGTCAGAGCAAATGAAGTCAAACGGAGGCTTAATTACAGCGATAAGTTGCTGCCCTGCGGCTAAAATCATCCCATCGCCAAACAGCTGGGAAGGATTCTCTATTACGAATGCATAATTGGGTCCAGGATGACTGTCAAAGACCACTTTTTTTTAAAAAGTACAACAAGACCTCCTGCTGTGGGGTTTTTCACATCCTGAGGGTGTGTGTGATTATAGTGTGTTTTGCGGTTTTATGATTCAGCATGGCTTGTAACATCCATGTAAATAAGCTTTTAATATTCATTAAGTACAGCTGCTGTTGTGGTTTGACATTAATGTTTTATAGGATCACCACAGTGCACACTGTACAGTTATGAAACGTAATGTGCCTTAACACTGTTTGATCCCAGGCTGATTGTGCACTGAAGCTTCCATGCGCTGTAAGGAGCTGCCCGGACAAAAATGCTAAGCAACCTCATTTGCTTTGCTTTTGGCAAATCCTTTATTCCATGTAGCTCTGTACGGCACACGTGTTGTCAGAGTAGTGGAAGAACATTTTATCTGCAGAATATTTGCCTCTTTTTTTGAAATATACAACAACTGTGTCTTTTGCTGACATGGAAGGAGGGTTAAGGTGGTTGTTTGCCGAGTAAGTGCTAGGCTGGAGCCCCTGAAAGGCTTCTAAAGCACTATAGCTTTTGAAGGTAATTGTTGTAATTAGACACAGTGAGAGATCTCGAGTCCAGCAGCATCTCCAGTCCCTCTCTCTTGACAAAAATGTAATATGAACAGAGATGTGGGTGATGCAAAGGCAACTGCAGGGAAAAAAAAGACGCATATACACTTTCAAATAAGTTCATGTGCCGACACATCTTTCAATACACCAACAAAAAGGCAAACAAGAAAGGCGCATACTCAAAACTTGGAGGATTTAGGTCATCTTCTCTAAGTCTCTCTGTCACCCTTTATGTGTTCCTCCTTTCTCCTTTCTCCATCTTTGTCCTGTCTTTTCTTCTCTCTCCTTTGTGTCTCTAGCGTGACTCTGCTCTGCTCTTTCTCTCTTTCTCAAACACACGTACAATCCTCAACTGCGCCAGATGTCAATAGCTATGTGCTCAGAGAATGGCCAGCTGAGCTGCTCCATCTTGTTATGATTGTCAGTATTGATTGAGAGGAGAGATGTAGAGCTGGACGGAAAGCAATGACCCAAGTGACACAAGCCTGAGGTTGATTTTCTTTACTCTGTGGACAAATTGTGATAGAAAATTCCCTTTATTAATTCCCTTTTCATTTAATCATCATTCCTTTTTACCTTGTGCCAGTGTACATGTACATATCTTCCTGCCCTTTTGATTAGTTTTAATGGACATATTCAAATTTTAGTATCAACACATATCTGATGTTGTCATGGCTTTTATTTCTGATTTCTGAATCTTATTTGGTGATTAAATATGTTCACAGGATACATGATTAACACAGTATGTACTGGTAAACACAGGGATGCACACGCACCAACTTGGTATCCCGCCAAAGCGTGTAATAAACCCGTCTGTCCACCAGAGGATAGTGTGTCAGTGTTTTTCCCATAGACTACATAAAGATGAACGACACGTCTCTTCTTCCTCCCACTGTACAGAAGTGAAGCCAATATGTGCTGGATAGGGGAGGCACCATCTTGAGATGTTGACATGATTTGGAGCCAGAGTATGCGCAGTATTGCTTGGGCTGTGGAGCCGCTGTATCAAGGTCGCCCGTCCAAACCAGTCGCGAGCCGAGCAAGGCTGCAGCTCACAAGTCGAAGAGACTTACAGCTGCCAACCATGAGAGCTCACCCCCTTTTTGTAACAAGTAACTAATTAAAACCAAACTTCAACATTAGGGCTGTCAATCAATTAAAGTATTTAATCGCGATTAATAGCAAATTTATTGCACATTTTTTATCTGTTCAAAATGTACCTTGAAGGGATATTTATCAAGTATTTAATACTCTTATCAACATGGGAGTGGGAAATAGGCCTTATGCAAATGTATATGTATTATTGGAAATCAACACAATGACAAATACAGTCCAGAAATCATTTAGGATGAAAAAAAAAAGCACAAATCAAATCATCATGTCAAACTGCAGCCCAACAGGCAACAACAGGTATCAGTGTGTCAGTGTGCTGACTTGACTATGACTTGCACCAAACTACATGTGATTACATAAAGTGGGCATTTCTGTAAAGGGGAGGCTCGTGGGTACCCTTTGAACCCATTTTCATTCACATATCTTGATGTCAGAGTTCAAGGGACCCCTTTGAAAATGGCCATACCATTTATTCCTCTCCAAAATTTAACACAAGAGCGTTATCTAACCTCCTTCGTGACAAGCTGATATGAAATGGTTGGTACCAATGGAGCCCTTAGGTTTTCTAGATTCATATGATGCCAGTATCTTCACTCTAGCTTTAAAACTGAAAATCACAAGTTGCCTGAATGTGTCAATAAAATTAGTGCCATTAAGATGAATTTTTAACACATTATTATCGCTTTAATTTTGATAGCCCGTTGAATACACACAGGCTGTTAAGAACTGACAGACAGAAACCATCTTTGGGAAAATTTATTTGACATGATCTTTGACTTTGGCCCATGTCCCATCCGCTAACATGGAGGAGGCAGGGTTTATAACCTATACTGCAGCCAGCCACCAGGGGGTGGTCGAGATATTTTGGCTTTACTTTTGGGGAGTCATGTCGTCTATCTTTATATACAGTCTAAGGTTTTGCCTCACGTAGGAGTGAATATAACATTCATGTATGAAGGTGCAGAACAGCAGGGGGCAACAAAAAGTTAGGTTTGGAAAAATGTTGTGGTTGGGCTTAAAATAAATGCGTAAACTCAGTGTAATACCTACAGAAACAATGTAACATACATTGTACAGAAAACATGTCACAAACATCAATAAGGTCTCGAACACAGCCCAGTGTTTGTTGGACCCATCCACCTCCCCTCCAACCCACCATAAGCAGTCTCTCTTGCTTTTTAATCACTAGCTCTGAGCGTAGCATATTTACATGGATGCATTTACATTGCAGTCGCCACAGACTACATGGTGAACAAATGACACGCCTAAAGCAAAAGCATCACTCTTATTACATGCTTTTGCCTTGTGCATTATTGTGTTATTCACACAGCTTTTTGTGCGACCGGGCTGCACACACACACACGCACACACACACACGCACACACACACTCTCTTCCACAACAGCCTTACCTATTATCAAAGCAGCTACAAGATCATCCTTTTGGAAAGCATCCGAGATGGATGTTGATAAACGAAATGTACTATATCTATTGATTGGATCTACTGATTGGTTTTCTAGGTAGCGCAGCCTTGTGCCAACAGGTTTCACATTTTCTCATTTGTAGCAGCGGGCCTCCAAACCTTCCTCACAGCACCCTGGCTGTGTTTCTGTTGGGATCAGAATGCAAAGCTATTACACACTGGAGGGTTTGTCTCAATCACACCGAATGGCTATGAATTTTAAATGCGGGATTAGGGCCTACAGAGAAGCAGGCACATGGGAGAGACTCAGTCAGTTGAGTGCTAATTTGATTTTAATTTTTTTTTTTTTTTTTACAAACAGCTCTGGCAACACATTGTTAGCAGGGAAGACACATTGCTCGTGCTTTAGTCCTTCAGCTGCTCCCTCAAATCCAGGCACAGCAGGAACAAACACTCCCTCCAAAAGGAAATGTTTCAATCATAATGAACATCCTGTTTTCTATGTGAAAAAAGATAACTAACTGCTCATAGTGGGAGGCAGTTGTTGGTCAGCCAGTCTAATAGTGGGAAATGACATCATTACAACATTACATTTAAATCCAAAACATTCATTGAAAAGCTCAGTGTTTCCATTAGGGACATGAACTGTATTTCCGTTCTGTTTTTGTGTATTTTTATTGGAGCTGTAATGCATTCCTATCTCTGTTCTGGCTCTTTGGATATGCTCTGCTCTGAAGTAACGCCATTCACTTGAGTGATGATGAATCTTTGTCACCCTTATTGTTGTTTTAGGTGGAGACATGGATGACTCGTCTCCGTATGAACCTGTGGCACCAAACCGACAACCTGACGCATTCCGCTTGGCCTCCATCTCTTCAGGTATCATAGGTTTCATCTTAACAAAACACATACGAGTGAAAAAGTGATGTAAATATGTATTCTAGAGAAGGTGAAATGTAGGTTCCTTTGGGATAAAAAAAACAATGGGGTCTAAATAGCCTGTCGATCTCTGGCAGTCCACCAGTCAGCTGCCCTGAATGAGCCGGGTGCCGATCTGTCTTGTGACACACGATGGTTGTTGTAGGCCACTGAGGTAAACCATATACTCTCAGTGTATTACCCCACATTTTTTCCCAGCTATTGATTTAGCTTTCAGTTTGATTTCCTATTTGGTTTACTAATTAAACAGCCCAGCACTCATCAGGGGAGCTATAGCCTGCTGTTTAATTTACTGGTTATTACCGTCATGGTATCACAAATCAATGTAGATCTTATTATAAGACACAACTACAGTGGTTAATGTAGTGTAGAGAGACAAGTCATGCAGTAGGTGTGATGAGACACAGGGACGACGGCGCTTGTCCACTGCCAGAGCTACAGGCTACAGTCACTTGAAAATTCAGTCGCCTTCTTTCATCCAGTTCTGACAGAAATTTCCGGAGGATGTTCTCTTCTATTTTTTTTTCCGTCTTTTTTTGCCAAAAGCAATCTACAAACACTGAAGACAGCATATTTCCTTTTCTTTTGGCTGATGTATCTCTCTTTGTTTTATAACTGGGAGGTACAAGAAAGACACGCTTTTTGTATAATCCCATTAGCTCGAAATCAGCAGTGTATCACTTGTTTTTGTAAATGCTCTTGTTTGATATATTGAAAGAAGGAGAGAGCACCAGAATAAATATGAAAACGTGCAGGCTTTGATTACTTTGGAGTTTTTGAGAGATGATGGAAAACTGCTGTCCCAGATTTAAGTGCATATTCATCTAGAAAGCTTTCGAAAAGCAAGTTCTTCCGCCAAAGCTGCAGAAGCCTCAAAAAATGTTATTTTAGTGCTAGAAAATGTTTAGATGTTGCATCTGGATTTGAGCATTTGTAAGTTTGAACCAAAATATTTGTAGTTATAAACAATCATGCTGATTGATGATTAGTGGGCTTTGTACAAGTATAAACTTTGAAGTGAGTGAGAGTGAGTAAAAGTAGTTTATAGCACCTATAGGTGCAGTGGCATTAAATATTGCAAAAGTGCTCCCATGTTGATACAGTATATGCATCCATCATTTAAATTATAGATTGTGTGCTGTGTATAAGAAGTGGATATATTCACTGTGACATCACCTATTGGTTTATGGTTGTGTCTGAAATTCCACACTAACATGCTATTTAGTACGCTAAAACAGTATGTGAGATATTTTAGTTTGTCCAGAACCTTGGTGTGAAACCCATAGCATGTAAATAGTATACTATTTCCCGTGAAATATTACAATATGCAATGCTGGACACTACAGTGGCATAAGACATTGACAGACAGCTCTGCAACATTAATAACACTTCTAACAGTAAGTATAAGATGTCACTTAGCTAAGTGTAGTATATATTTTAATTTAGCTCAGGCTCTAATTTTTACAAACCATATTTTTGGTTACATGAGGTTGGCACAGGTTACCATGGCTGCACATCTCCAAACAGGATGGAGGTGAAATTAGGAGGTAAATTACTGCAAAAGATACATAGTGTTGTTTATTCACACGAAAGTGTTTTGAATGATAGTACACCTATTGGGTATATAGAGCATAGTATGCAATTTCAGACTAAGCCTATGGTTTTGAAGTCTCAAGTTTGGCATTTTGGTCATTGCCATCTAGGTTTTTTGCAACCAGAAATGATGCGAGAGGGTGAAGCTACAAACAACTGAATTCTGAATATAAGCAGTAGCAACTGAATTTTAGTCATTTACAATGTTTCAATTAACGTTCATAAACTGATAACACACTGTGAAAGGTCTGAAGTTGTAAGACCAAATCATGGACAAAACCAAGACTGGACAACGCCATGAAAGTGACCTATCAATCATGAGGTAGCCACGCCCTATAGCATACCCTGCTTTGTGGTCCATTTGACTCTAAATAATTTACTAAATGAACATCACGCTGTGTTGTAGAAGACTTGAAACTACCGATTGAGACCAGAAACTCATGTCTACAATGTTGAGATACTGAGGTAATAAATCATGTGAGAAGTAGGGTCATTTTCTCATAGACTTCTATACAATCTGACTTATTTTTGCAACCAGAGGAGTCGCCCCCTGTTGGCTATTAGAATGAATGCAAGTTTAAGGCATTTCAGCATTGGCTTCACTTTTCAGACCCCAAAGGTTGCCCATTGCTTTAAATACAGCTGCAGTTGCACCATGTGCTCAAGAAATATGGCCATATATGTCAAGTAGACCTTCAACAGGCTACCAGTTATATTAAAAAAGTGCAATATCAAAAAATGAGAAACACACTCTCATCCTAATGTGTTATGAACCACATTTGGTAAAGGTTGGATGACATCTGTGGTTGTAAAAGCACAAAGGTTTTTGAAATGTAGTCAAATCTGTGTAGGAGTAAAAACGTCAAGTACTTTCTAAATGGGCACAACATTTAAAAAAATGTTATTGACGTATGTTTAGTAGTTTTGAGATGCCCTGCTAACTAACTATCAAGCGAGATGATAATCAAAGTACAGACACTTATCTTTAGCCAAGCAGTGTACGAGTCCAAGTGCCCTTGTAAAACAGCAGTACAGTGTACCTTGACATATTAAGATACAACAAGGGAGTCATTACTGCATCCAGTTTGCTTCAGCTGTTTCCCCCATTCTCTCTAAGGTGAAATATCGGATTTGCTCTCTGAAATCTGTTTAGCCGCAAGCTTTCCTCATTATTTATCATTTCTGGGGGGAGGGTAATTGATTGTGGCACTGAGAGGAAACCACAGGCAACCGGATAAGTAATTACACACTTGTTTTATGAAAATAATTCTCATTTCGATTACCAAACCACACAAAAGTATTCGTAATCACGCCTATAAATGTTAAACTGCACGGAGACTCGGGGAATATATGATATCTGGTTGGTTGATGAGGACAGGGGAATGTATACTCTCCAAGAGGAAAGGTAGGAAATTGAAAAATAATCTCTGCTCCTTTAAAAGTTTTTGTCTGGGAGGAAGATAAGGGACAGAAGTTGTGATAGAAATGAAAAAGAATTATATAGTGCTGCATGCACTCACGCACTCTCGCCCTGAAGTTTAAATTAAACAGAACATATGGAGACTCGGTTTCTGCATTGCCCCAAGTGATACCTGCAAAACTATTTCACACAGGCTTCTCCTTCTAATGGGGCTGTGTAGTCTTAGTCACTCAGTTTTGCATATCTTCAAACTGGAAATTAGCATGCACTGTACACACACAGACAAAAAGACAATGAACACATTTAACCCTGTGGGGTCTGTCCCTTAAATAAGGGATGTGGCTGCCCTTCAGTGGTGACTATGGAGCTGAGGGTGGCTTTGTTAGAAAGACAGCAATGAATTCTGCTCCACCTGTCCTGGCTTCGCTGGCACTGTGCACCTGCATCAGCATGTTTCATCACCTCAGTGCTCAGCACAGTTGCATCCTCTGGCCTCTTTTCTGTGATGGCAGTGAGGCACTGTGGGGGCCTCTCGTGTCACACCTCTCACCACTAAAGGATTAGGGTGATACTACTGTAAAGGTAGTTAGTGTTGCGACAAGTGTCACAAAAGAAGTATATTCCTGCTGTCATTTTGCTTCAAGCACTGAGAATTTGTTAACTTTGAGAAGCAGTTCAAAGCTGGATAAATAAGACAACAAGATTACCAGGTTGTATGAAAAAGACCTTTACACACCGGGGCGTGATGGACTAACAACATGAAAATACAGGCTGTTCTCATACACTGTTCATGGCTAAACCTATAAAAAGTGCACTGTAACCCGTGTATATCCCACAAAATAAATCTGGGTGCAGTTAACGTAACCGTAAAACGAGGAAATACAGCATAAAGAATGGTGAACGCCTTCTAGAGAGGGGGTCGAGGTGGATTTCTAAACCTAACTGAGTAGTTGTGTTGCCTAATCCTAACCAAGATGATCTTTTCCTAAACCTAACTAAGAAGTTGTTGACTGTTGACTGAGTTGACTAAACCTGACGAAGTTGTTTCCTGTGAAAACAGAAGTTTATTTTGAAAAGACTGTCTGCATGTAATGAGGGGAAATTGACACCTGTTGCTGGACATTCAAAGTAAAACAAACAAAAAAGGAGGAATAACTTTTTCATAAGATATCATATGAACCATTGTATCAGAAAACATTGTAAAATGCATATTAATCAATATTATATGTTTACGGATTGTGAAAAGTAAGAACGTAAAGAGTGGACCTGGTCTGGTTGAAAGGAGCAACAGTTTGCCATCTTGGGTCAGACTATGGAGCCTCTGTGTTGTTATATCATAAATATAAGCACAACTCAACCCGTTCCCACAACGTGATTGGTTGATGCTTTTATCCGCAGAGCGAAAGCACCAAAAAATTGACTTCATTTCCAAAAGTTGCACTTTTCCACAGCATTATATTTGCATTCTATGTGAATATTAATTCATATTTTTGTCTGTATTCATGACAAAAGCAACGGTTCAAAAAAATACATTGACGTGCAAAATAACAAATGAAAAAACGCCCCCGGTGTGTAAAAGCCTTTATGATCTTGTTTCAGAGAGACAGGAAATTATGTATTGCAGAAAGAAGCCCATATGAGAGCAGCAGGTTTCCATATTGCAGCTTTAAATGGGCACATAGCCCAGTTGACACCTGACCGTTGGCACAGGTAGGCTTAGCTATCAGCAAGAAGAATTTATTCCCTATCCCATCAAAAGCAGCGCAGTGTCAGATAGATTCTTCCACCTTTTGGTCCACTGACACGAGGTTTGATGCTGCACACCTGCCCACCTTTCCACATCCTGCTTAAGCAGTCTGGGTACTGCCGAGTGTTGCTGTGACCTGTGACTCTTAGTCGCTATGTCATGCTGTCAGTGTCAGGGCAGAGGGCATGGTTATCTGATGGATGATGGAGATGATAGATGGAAAGAGAGCAAAGGTTACATCGGGGAGCAAGTGTGAATAGGACAATACTGAAAGCTGGCTGGAAGTGGAAGTGACCCTCGGTTACCGGCAAGTGGGAATGCTGTGAAAATGACTGGTGTTCTCTTTTAGGTTGACAGCTCCAGTGTGCAAAGTATAATAACTAGTAACAATAAGCCTGAAGTATGATGATGGTTACATGTGGTAAAGCTATAGCTCTCTCACCCTTGTTAAATCTTAAAGCTGCAATAATCAGTTTGATTCCAGCAACATCTTGAAAGCACAATGTACTTTCTAACTACTGTGCAAATTACTTTATCATCAACATTTTATTATGAATTGTTTTAATTCCAATTAAATCACTTAGAAATGAGAGCTTGAACACTATAAATAGGTTTCAGACTTGCTCTTTTATGTACACAACAATGATTTTTTTGGAGTTACTGTAGAGGAAGTAATTGCAATATACTGTATTATGTTTACAGTACAATACAGTAACTATGTTCATATCACTGCATGTGTGATACTGATCATATTGCCATGAAACTGATGCATTGGGGTCTCATCTAACCAGACTGATAATGGGCACACCACATGACCAAAATACATCTTGAAATCAGGGACCGATAGTCTTCCTTCCTGTCTGCCACCTTGTCGGCTTGACAGATTGAGGCGAGGACGCTAGGCCCTCCAAATGAATTTTGTGATGAGAAGTGACCATTTTTTCATGTGAGCTTCAACTTAAAATGCCCTGGATTAATTGTAGTGGAGTACAGGGAGGGGAAAACATCCACAGCCACACATCTGAAGGACTTCACCACTGGAATGTGAGATGGTATAGTGGAAGATTGATTTTGGTTGATTTTGTAACCTGACAAAAGCACTAAAGTGTGGAAGTGGGGGTAGGGGGAAGTAGGGGTACTATCATCAGCATTTTAGTATATTACTATGAGCATGAAAACAACCAGCAAGTGCCACCGATGTGCTCCCCAGAAACACAGACAGCACTATATGTAATCTTAAATATAGCACAAATAAAAATGTTGAATAATACCACAAAAATATGACCTTCAGCTACCGTAGAGATTAGACAGACAGAGAGAGACATTATTAACTTTTGCCCTTATTATCAGTGTCTGAGCTGTATGCAGTGGGAGAAGTTTGCCTTCAGGGCTTTCTGCCCGAAATCTCCTTCAGTTTAGGCAACAATCCTACTAGGTTAGGTTTAGGAAAAGATCATGGTCTGGGTTTAAATGAACCCTTTCTGGCAGAAGGCCCTGAAGGCAAACTTCTCCCATGTGCTACGAATATCACAATGAAAAAGCAAATTAAGTGCATGTAAAATGCACTACACAGGTGGTCTCTATTGAACCCAGGTTGAGCAATAACATTACTGTTTTTCTAACATTAGCAGCACAGGACAGTATTTTTACATCACTGCTTCCTGGAGATGCCCTTTTCCATCATATTATCAACTTATCAGTATTTTCTTCCTGGTGTTTACAACAGGTCCAATCCAGAGCATCAGGACAGGATCAGCTAATCATGTATTACAGATTGGATTTTCTTTTCCAGTTACAGCAGTAATCTGGTCAAAGAAAGCCACAAAAGTGTACTTTAGCTTGCTCCTACGTGTTCATAAAAACACAAGTATTATCAAATATAAACTCCCTACAGGTAGCTGCCCAGCCCAAACCAAAACTCCCCTTGCACCACCACTACCTCACTGACTGCATTGTCTTCAGTGGACATTTAAGGTGCACAGCCAGTGATGCACACTTATGTAACTTTTTGTAACTTGAAAAATCTTCATCATCAAACGATGCCATATTTCCCAGAGGAAATCTATTGATAATCAGCTCTCTACCCAAAACCCCTTTAGTTGCTGTAAGAATTGAGCACAATAAGTAATATTAATGCATACTTTCCCTGTTCTAATCAAATTGGACTAAACGCCAGTGGGAATCTAACAAAATCAGACAAAAAGATGAAGCATGGAGATGCCACAGGAAGGCACATTTGTCTTGTTTACAGTCCCACACCTGCCAGTGACAGACACTGCCTCGCCCCACCAGCTTTAGTTAGTTCAGAAAATGAATCACATTTGGTGCCTGATGTGGTCCTGCTAGTTTGTTTGATGCATGCAGAAACATTTTTTTCTGCAACTTATTTGCTGCTGCATTATATGGCCCACAGGCCAGGAGCGGCCCTCATCATGGTTCTGCCCAGTCCAGGAGGTCTCAGACAAACCACACAATTTTACTTATGAAGCTAAAACAGTTAAGAAAAAAGATTTTGTTTTAAAATGCTCATGTATTGTTAGTGTGCTTCTTCCTGTCACGCTTGACATGGATGTAAATTGACATGAGTGATGTTTGAAGTAGCCTCTTCTGCCGAGGGGGCACGTCTACAATATGTCATGGACTGCTTAGTATTTTTTGCGAAGGTTGGCGGTAAAGCTGTGTGCTTAGTTTGCAACAAACATGTGGGTGTATTCAAAAAAATGTTCTATCCTAAGGAGAGGACAGCTGCTAGCTAAGCTACAAAAGCAGCAAGGACTTTTTACAAAGCTGCATGCAACAAAAGAAGGAAATGTAAGCTTTAATGTTAAGTTAAATGTTACATGTAAGTGTTAATGTTAAGTTAAATGTTAAGTTTTGTTCATGGAAACATTACTATCCAGATCAGTCAGCCCTGTATGGTTCAAAGACTCCTGTATATAATGTAATCTTAATAATATGCTGTTGGAGTGATTTTCAGAATACTAAAGGCTGAAAAATCAGTACCCAGTATGTTTCCTATAGTGATAAAATAGAGGTTACTTCTGACAGTATTTGTTTAGCCCCCGGCAACAATCTGGGTTTCTCATGCGGCCCCCCAGGAAAAATAATTGCCCACTCCTGGTATTAATCAATTCATTGTTTCTGGTCTAGTGAAAAATGCTCATTGCAGTTTGCAATGTGATGTCCTCAAATAGCTTGTTTTGTCTGACTAACAGTCCAAAAGTCAAAGACATTCCTGACGGAAAGTTATAAAGCAGCATTTTTATGTTTAAAAAGCTGGAAAAATATATATTTTTCCTTGCATGCAAAGCCCCACTATAGAGCTGTGTCTATGTTCATGGAACTAGACTTACTACGTATAACTGTTGTTTTCTTGGTTTCAAGGCAACAAGTCAATATCCCTCTTCACAAATCAATAAGACATCATGTGTGAAGGTTGTGGGCGAGAATCCTTCCTCCACAATGCACCAGGACCCTTAAATCAAAGCCCAAATGAATTCCATATTACGTACAGCATGCAAAGATATCATTAACCATAATTGTTAATATGCTCGGCGCGAAATGCATTCTGTTCTCTTGACCCAGCGCTGAGCTAATTAACTTATTAGGAGCAGAGGGCAGCGTAGAAACCTGCATTCGGGGGTCCCTCCAGGAATTAAGTTTAACATCCCAGCTAGACCTTCAAACTCTCAGCACTAAGCCTCTCACCTCTCAGCTCAATGTGCCCACCATCCAATTAAATCCAGAAAGCTGTTTCTACAGCTGGGGAGGAAAAAAAAGGACCAGTGCAACAGCCGTGCTCAGCATGCTGTTGAAATGTTTGACATTTTCACATTGTCCTCATAACAATTACCATTACTTAAGCAAACACTAGGATCTTTTTTTCATGCACTCTTTGCTTATTAGGGGTCTGAGAGTATCTATGTTTGCTTGTGCAAAATTGTTTTTGAGTGTTCTTGTGATTGTGCCTGTGTGTGTTTATTTTACTTTGTTCGTATGCATTATTCTGCGTGCATTTTCTAATCAGTTTACCCTTAGTCCAGCCTTATAGCTTGTCTCTCTGTGGGTCGGTAATGAGAGTTGTTGTTCGAAGCTCACTTAGCCGAGAACCTTTGTTACAGTCAGCGTTTTACTAACAAGTTTGCATTAAACAAGAGGGAATAATCTGCTGAACATGTTTGATGTTTCAGTTTGTAGTTATTCCCTATGTGCACGGCAGTTACGAACAAGGAAGCAGATTATTGATATAGGTTCACCACACACAAACACAAACACCACACACATCCTGTTAGATTATTTCAATATATTATTGCCAGATGATGGTTGAAGGAGCTAAACGGCATGCATATTAAGACTGAGGGGGCCACCAAGGATGCTCAAAGCTTTGAATTTCACCAGAGGAAGCACAACTCAAAGGCAGATGCTCATAAACAGCTCAAGTATTTAGAAGTGTGTTTACAGTGATTTAAAATTCCTTTGGACACCCCTCGATCACCTCCGCAGACACGCATTTATTCTCACATACAAATATTTAGTCCTCTCTCATCATTTCCATCTCCCTTCACTCTCTCTCTCTCTCTCTCATATTCACGCTGGTTCATTTTCTCAGCAATAATTTCATGCTCAGAGGTAAAATTCAGCTGATCCCAGAGACGAAAAGGCTTCATGAACTTCGTCGGTCTTCCTCTGATGACGTCTATACGTCTAACTTGCTCAGTGAGGCTCAGGGGGATGATTTTGCAGATCCAGTGCGCCCTCTTCCTCCCCTCTGGAAACCCCACAGCGACTCAGAGTACAGAGCTAATGACTGATGAGCCCTTTGACATGGAAATGCTTGACATGCTCCTCGGGGTCCGGACTAAACACTTCCCTAACAAGCTCTCGCACGCTCACCCAGGGCCGTATTAAATCCAAACTTTGGCACCTTCCCTAATTACTGAGAACGTACCCGGAGCCAAGAGCCTCTTTCTAACCTGGGCTGAACTCCCCTCTGCAGCTCAGTGTCCCTTGAGTATGGGATGATATATGAAATGCAGAATTCAAATTAGGCTGACAGAGAGCAATTACTGGGGAAAGAAGATCCCTTACTCTCTGGATTAAAAAAAAGCATCAAAATCCAGATACAGTGTACGTGAACGTTTTATCCACTTCATCTCATTCATACGTGCGCCGTCCACCTCTCCCTTTCTCGTTATCATCCCTCCCACAGCTCTTGTGTAATTTTCTGTTTCTCTCCGTCTGTCTCCATATAGGTGTCCCCTATCTCACATTTTACCTCTGCTTCTTTTCCCTCTCTTTCTTTCCCCCCCCCCTCCCCCCCTGTGTGTTGTATTAAGAATAGATGGTTATTTCCACTACATTGCCATCAGTGGGGTCTAATTTATGATACCCATAGAGTAAGAGGCCTATTAAAAGCCTATTTACAGTCAAGCGGCAGGATCACCAAAAACAATGCAGTGCTTTAACTGTTGTTGACATCGACTAAACAGCTATGAGAACATGTTTTTCTCCAAGGAAGTTGCGAGTAAATAACATAAGACCATCTGAAACTCTTTTTGTGAGCTCCTATTTTGTATTCCCCCAAATTAATACGTCGCATGGTGCTCCATAACATTTCTGCGAACATTCATATTAGTTTACTCTGCAACCAACAGGTGCCGAGATATAATGGGAAAAACATTATTTATGACTTTTCCTGCACTTAATGACACCGATGTGCCGTGTTTATTACATCCATTAATCAATCAGTGCAGCCGCCCGCCCATCTATCTGCTCGTCAGTCAGCGCCTCGCTTGCTCATTAATGTATAGTACAAGAGCCAGCAAGGTAAGGTGATAGATACGTGTAAACTATTGTGATGCTATGAGCTGTTGATTGCACTGCCGATGGGCTGGGTTAATTATTCTGAGCGAGAGGCTCTCCTGAATTAGGCTGGATTAATTGAAAGCTCTCCAGCATGTCTCTGTAAGTGGCCGTCCAATCTGTTAGTCTGCGTCCTTTCACTTCTATCTCTCTATCCGTCATGATCAGCTGCTGCAATCAACTGCTCAAGTCTCCTCTCCCCTCTTAAAGCTTTTTCCATTTTTATAAGTCTCGTATCATTAGCTTATCAACCCCTTTCTCCTCGCATTATAGCAGAATATGTTTGCTGAAAACCTTCATTGTAATGCACTTGGAAAATCAATTATAACTCTGTAACACAATACCACACATTTCCCCTCCCATCTCCACTCCTTCGCTTCCTTCCTCTTCCTCCATGCACTCTCGCCATCATCCTGTTTGTGTGTAAGCGTGTCAGAGCCATCACACAGGCTTTGTGTGTTATGTTCGCCCCAGGACATCTTTTTGGGTTGAGCACCAAATTCAATCTCAGCTCCCCAATCAGAGGTAGTAAAAACCGGTGCGTTCGCTGCAGCCTCAAAAGCGGCTTGGTCAGATAAATCTTGGTAGCTCATCCTTCTCCTATTTTCTTTTCATCCTGGACCCCCCCAGTGGCCCACATTAGAGCCTGCAGATGGCCAGGGGAGATTTAGGATCCGCAATCCATCAATGTAATATAGCCCGAACCACTGGACAGCCGCTCCGCTAACCTCTCCTCCAGCTGGACCGTACCGCCGCCGCTCATGCCCGCTTCAGCCAAGCTTGGCCCACTTTAGTCAAACTTTTGGCCCCGCTTCGGCCTCTTGGTGCCCAGTGCCAAAGTCGGCTCTTTTTCTGATTCTCGTTGAACAGACAACAATCCTGCCTTTAAGGTTTGATGTTTGTTACTGTCGCATAAAAAGTACATGAGCTGGGCACAATTCCGCCAGCCTTTTCAGTCACTTACACTAACAAGACTGAGCTTGCTATGCTGCCAGACATCTGCTGTGGATCATTTATCCGCTCCCCTCAGAGAGTGCAAGGATAAACAAGTTTCAATTGATGATACAATGATGTCTTATTCTAATAGGAGTCATGAAAGTTAATGCTCTTTTTATTCGAACAAAAGGAAAAGGTTCTCCCCGGTGGCCTGTGACGAAACACTGGAAAGTATTGTGAACTCCTACATGTGTTGAACTCAGGGCGTGTCTCTTAAGACCCTCAGTGTTTATCAGAGTGCCTCCTACATTTAACCTCCTTGAGACATCGAAATGAAAGCCCCGGTTAACAGAGTTTAAGTCTGCTTTCGTTTCTGTGATGAAGCCCCGATATTCTGCTTCTGCTATTTTTCAGCGGCATCGGGTTTCTCTTTATCTGACGTGATCTGAAACCACAAAATCATTAATTTTAGAGGTTTGCTTATTTTTTATCCCCCCCATTGCGTTGTGATGGGATGTGTTCCACGTATCCCCATTTCTAGGATTGATAACGTGAGATGCACCACTCGGAAACAGCACAACATCTCCGGCACACCCCTCTAAAATAAATGGTCTTCTTTCTGCTCCTGGCTGTCTGATAGACACAGAGTGAGATTGGTTCTGTTGAATAAGAGATGAATCTCTCTGGATGTCACCATGCCGCTACGACCTCTGAAATATCATTATCTACAGGGGAGGGAGGTTAACTTCTCTAATATAGCCAGAATACAAGAGAGGGACGGCACAAGTGAACATGATCTTGCTTTCTTACCGGTATATCTCAGGAAAAAGTGTGTGTGTGTGTTTTTTTTTTTACTGTGGCTATGGTATATGCTGTATCTCAGAACACCTAATGACATAATCTGTTTTCCACAAATATGATGTGCAGCCTGAGGGGTAATTGCAATGTTTCAGTTTGTGATTACGCTGGAAAAAACAATGAGGGAACTTAATCTTGTACTTGAACCATCCAATAAGTGGATCATACAGCACAGCATAATGTGGAGTCTTTGCCAAGTCCTTGAGCTTAGCATGTTTTGGGCAGATGTTACAGTATTTAGTGTTATTCATAAATAAGCATTCTTGTCAGCATTTGCCAAGGACTCTGTTTGCTTCACTTTAGTTCCTTTAAAGTGTATTGTTTGCTTGATTTATCTTGTTTTACTTACATTATAAGTATGGCAAAAATATCAGAATAAGATTATGTATAATAAGTAACATATAAAATCAACTGGAACTTGCTACAACTAAATGATAATGTACTAATATTATAATCACATCATAATATTACCTGGAAATGAATAATTCATCAACATCCAATTTGGAATCATTGCTTGATTCATTCATATTTCACTCAAGGTCTGAAACTGACTGAATCAATAATTCAGTTCAAGTGGATGTGGGCTACCTGCAGGCATCCCTCCAGTGGCTCACTGTTGGATGATACTGAAGAGCCTCCTTCGGCGTTCAAGTCAAACATTTGCAATGGACTCCCCGACGGGTAGAGATGCCAGGATTATTGTTTTATTTGTTGATTGTACTTTACAGCTGAGCCGACTGTAACGATGATGCTGAGTCAGAGGATCAATGGGAAGATTTCTATCCAACACTTGTGATTGTGTTTGTTCCAGGCTGTTTGCTTAAATTCTAAAAATCACAAAAAAGATAGCACTGTAAATTGAAGTGACTATTTGGAAATATACAGTATGTTTGGCATCTGTTTTTTCCCCTTTAGATCAAACAAATTTGACTGTTATCGGGCCATTAAATAGGCATTTTTGGTCACTATAAGCTCCATAGATGTGGGTCAGTGGGGGCCTACTATGTTGTAAAAGTGAAAGGTTACATTTTGAGACACAAACAAAATGGCTTCTTTAGGTTTATGTAACAACAATACAACTTCTTTAAGTTAATATGACAAAACCATTTAGTTAAGTGTATTTTGGTTTACAATAACTCCGCTTCAATGACGATTGTGAGCACAGAGACAGCTACACGTTGTTGGTTTCACATCGAATGCGAACTCCAGTATCCCTTGTGAAAGTCCTGCATTTTCAGTCCCATCTATTGCCCATGACCTCATCAAATGTGGAGTGGTCTATACTACAGTGCCTTCTGTCATAATTACTATGTTCGCAAGAGGTCACTGTCATCTTCGACCGTATGAATAGATGAGAAATCCTAATATTGCGTGTAGCAGGGCCACACTGACCCACATCTATGGGGCTTATAACCACCGATGATGCCTATGATTGCTTGATAACAGTCTAATGGGCTGGTTCACTAAAGTCACTAAGTTTTCTCTCTTCTTTGTATCCTCTGTCATAGGAATGCTCACGGTGGCCCCAAAAGGTTTCCACTGTCTCGATGCCGAGAGAAACTGCAACCCTTGTCTCGATGCAGCCAAAGCCTGCAACCTAAACAGCAGCTGCAAGAGGCAACGCTCTGCCTATATTGCTACCTGCAGCAAGGAGGACCCCAACAAGGGTGAAACCTGCAGCAAGAAGCGCTGCCACAAAGCGCTGAGGTTGTTCCTGGACCGTGTGCCCCCCGAGTTCAGCCACCGGCTACTCTTCTGCCCCTGCCAGAGCGAGGGCTGCGCAGAACGACGCAGGCAGACAATCGTACCCGATTGCTCCTATAAAGATAAGGAAAAACCCAACTGTCTGGAGCTACGGAGGGTCTGCCGCCAGGACTCTCTCTGCAGGTGAAAAAACGGGGAATGATGGGGTGGGAGGAGGTTTGTAAAGCGCAAAAGAACAGAGTCCTGTACTGTATGTGTGTAGTGAGAGGGGTGGCGGGGCAGACATTCATTTTATGTGCATGCATGTCTGTGATTTTGTTTTGTTTTTAGTGCTGTGCATCCAAGACAAGCTACGGTCAAACACATCTGAAGATTCATTAATATCTTCTTATATTCATATAAGAAAAAGCCTGCAATTTCCTGCCTCCCATGGCATCCTATAGTTGTATATTTCTCTGCTGTAACTTTGCCAGTGAAGTAATTAGACTTTCAGGGAGGCTGTGGCTATTAGACGCAGAATGAAGATGTGAGGCTAAGTTGAAGGGACAACGCTCAATTAAGCTGAACAAAACATTAGTGGATCACGTTGGCTGCACGAGGGCCTCTATTGGATTCAAGCGGCCGGATTCAATTCACACCTACCCAGCCGTGACATGTTTCCTTGTGTTAGTGCTGCCGAGAGCAGGTGAAACACAGCAGTTGTACTATCAGCCCAAATCAGCTGTCAAGATCTTAATACCGCCCCCAGAACCATGCGCTGTGCCCGGCCATCAACAGGCTACACATCCAGCCGGCTGAAGGACATATGCTCTGCCTTCATTAGTCAACAACATAAAAAAAAAAAAAACATGGGACATTTGAATAATTCTTAGCATTTAAAAGCTCATTTGTGAGCCTAATGGAGTTCGACAAAGTGTTTGACCCTTCAAAGCTCGCTACTAAAAATAATACTCAGTGTGTGAATTATAAGAAGGGGGAAATTTTTGGCTACTTTTGCATGTGCCAGTGTCACAGATGATTAGGCACAATTCAGTGACAGGTCTTGACACAAGTCTTAATAGGTTTGGCATAAATTTGGTTAAGTTTTTGAGGCAGACACAACTTGGGCTGTTAATCGATTAAAATATTTAATTGCGATTAATCACAAATTAATAAATTATTTTATCTGTTCAAAATACACCTTAAAGGGAGATTTGTCAAGTTTAATACTCTTGTCAACATGGGAGTGGGCAAATATGCTTGCTTTATACAAATGTATATACAGAATATACAGTATTTATTATTGGAAATCAATTAACAACACAAAACATTGAAAATATTGTCCACATGCATTTGGCATAAAAAAAATGCTCAAATCATAACATGGCAAACTGAAGCCCAACAGCAGCTGTCAGTGTGCTGACTTGACTATGACTTGCGCCAAACTGCATGTGACTCATGGTCACCCGTAGAACCCATTTTCATTCACATATCTTGAGGTCAGAGATCAAGGGATCCATTTGAAAATGGCCATGGCAGTTTTTTTCTCGTTGGTACCAATAGATTTCTAGATTTTCTACTTCCAGACAATACCTGTACATCCACTAGTTATACAACTGAGATCCCTAAAACCTGTGAAAGATTGTTAAATAAATTAGTGGCATTAAAACAAATTTGCGTTAACACATTATCATATTATCTTTGACAGCCCTAACAACAGCACAACAAAGATTACAAATTCAAACGGTTTATCAACTCTAACATGAATTAGTTGCACAGTACGAGTGGTGATAAAAAGCACTGTGTGAAAACATTTCATATCACTTTTATATTACTTGTTTTGTTCTCTGTCTTTTGGATAACAACCTTGAATCTTTTGCCTCTGTAAGAAGTAAGAATGAGTTACAGTCACATGAAATTCAAATTATTCTTGCTAGCCATGCGCAATGATTCCTTGTGAAGTATATCTGTGGTGTGTCACATTCATCCTGATTCTGTAGAGGTTAGCAGCCTTCGAGGCAGAGCGTTAATGACGAAAACCCAATTCCTCTCCACCAACACTAAATCCAGCTGCCGTGCTGCTAAAGTAGGGAAACTCTATCGTCTCCTCTCCAATTTATGATTGTCTTAATAATTACCTGCTTACCTGCATTGTGTAATCTGTTTTCAGGCTGAGTTGCTTTCTTTGACCTTAGGCCCTCGGGTGTCTGCTGTGCACCTCCTCATTGAGAAAGATGAAATAGAACGTTAAAGCTCATTATCTGTGGCCAGGTAATGCCCCACTGAGGTCAACCGTTCGATGAGCGTGCGCATGCTCATACAGTGCTGACACACGCTGGCCTGCGCATAAGCAGACCAACAACCATTCAGCAGTCACACACACACAAACCACACACTCATACACAGCCACGCTGAGCTTGGACGTGACGAATAATCTGCTGTTTGGGTGGCGCGTTCTCCTGCAGTGAATAAGTGCTGCCATGCCATTAGAGTGACACTACGATTCAATTAAAGTGAGATGTCGTTGGTCAGCGCTGGGCTGACAGCATTCTCTGATTGGTGATTTTTATCCTGCCTCGAGGTGTCCACAGTGACTAGCATCCTGTGAGATATTCTTAACATGTCCTCTGTCTGCCTCTGTGTCCTCTATCTGTTAATGAAACACTGACTTGTTAGTTTATTCTATCTGATAATTTATCGAGATATTGCGCTAAGCAACACGCGTTCTTAATTTGTTCTGCACCTTCAGTAAGTTGTACAAGCAAACTAAATTTAAAACGTGTTTGTCATGCTAATGGCAACAAAGTCGACATATTAGAGTTTGTTTTTTTGTGCAACCCCGGTGATAAACGCAATTGAATCACCATAGGAAGAGCCCTCCTAAAACTTTTTAAACACGCAAGTCACAGCACAGTCAAGTACAACAGCAGAGGAAACTTTCCTTGGCTCCGTTTCCCCCTCTCAGAGATGTGTTGATAAAAGCAAGGGGAAGATCATTCAACGACAGGCCTGTCTCCCCCGGGGACGCCTGTCTGACTCCAAACAGGGGCTACACAGCTATAGCCCAAGCCTATTTCATTTTAACACAAGGGACTGATGGAGAGAGGAGGAGGGAATAGGAGGAGGAACAGAGGGAAAGATAGATAATGAGACAGAGAGGGTGGGAGGAGAGGGTCGCAGAATCGATCTGGGCTGTAAAGCTACTGCAGCAGGTTGGAGGTCAGTGGTTTGGTCACACAGCTATGGATCCCTGCAGCAGGCTCTGTAGGCCATCTCAAAGACGAGCTTAGCTCCCCGCAACACACTCTGATAAAGAACAGGTCACAGCTTAAAACACACCCAAGTCAAAACGGATTTAAAAATGTATACTCTACCTATTTTATAATTTATTTTAGACTTTGAAAGGCTAGCAGGTCCTTGCTTTATGCCAGGAAAAACGCCTTGAGATACTTTCTTTTTTGGAGTTTTACCTGGAGCATGTTGGATGCCAGATTGGCTGTGATTTCACCTTTGGAGACTGTTCAGATTGTTCCAGGTGGAGCCCAGAGCTCAAATAAACAAAAAATACATATTTGAAAGGATTTCAAATATATAATTTTGGCTTGGGCTTGGATGGCATATTGCACTGGAAGATTTCATTTTCTGCCTGGTCTCTGTGGAGGCAATTGTTGACACATTCTGGAGATCTAGGGACTGTAGATGGACGGAGAACAAGCATTAAATGGAGCAGCTCTTATTTCTTACACCTGGTTGTACTTCTGCTGCAGTTATTAAGTTATTTCCTTCCATAATCCGAGACAAACAAAGACAAAACAGACATACAACACACAATAAACCTATGTCTGCTGCTGTCCTGCTATTTTCCTCCCTTCCTCTCTGCTCAGCTTCTCCACTCTGTGTGCTCACCGTCCTTCCAATGGATCCAACATCTATTCATTTGGGACTGCAGAGTCCAGAGTGACAATAGGGCTATATTTGGTTGTGCTGTTTTGGAGTAGTGAGCATGTGTATGTGTGTGTATGTGTGTGTGTGCTATCATGTATGCAAGCAGATAAACTCCCTATTCATTTCCGTGTCACCTCATGCTAATGCCAGCCGCCCAATGAAGCTTAACCCAAAGAGCATTGAGTTGTATATGTGTACCGGATTGATTGTCCCAGGATCAATGCAACACTTCTATCTTTGATTAATATCCCCTGGTCTCCAGGCTCACTGGGTGCTCTTTGATTGAGTTCTTTGGCCACTGGTTATCAAAGTGGGGAGCTGAGAGACAATCGATCACTGTACAGGTAACCTGACCCAGTTTGGGAGATGCTCAATCTGTACCAGGCTTTGCTCACAAAAAACTCACAGGGTACAACACACTCACACTCACACACACACACACACACACACACACACACACACACGAGCCCTAAATCAACACTCTGCTCTGTTGTATCTGACAACTCAAGCCTCCACCGAGGGGGAACAGTGTAGGGAGACTGACTGCCCCAGATGGCATTACTCTGTAGCTTCTGAGACGAAGCTGAAAGGAATCAGGATTGTTGTTGCACTTTTATCATCACTTTCTCTCTCTCTCTCTCTCTCTCATTCACTCACACACATACACACTTCTGTACTCATGTACTTGTGTGAGGACCTTCAGCTTATTCCCAGGCTACTCACACTTCGCTCACCTCGCATTCACACATACAGCCAGTTCCCTATGATGAACTTTAAAGAGCGGCCAAGATATGAATGCATGTCCTAACTAACTGATATTTGTAATGTTAAATATGGCTGTTAACTGTGTAATTATCTAATGTCAGCAAAAAACTACAGACTGTAAATACATTATGCAAATATAACCCAATCTCGGGGGGGGGGGGGGGGGGGCAATCCCAGTTGGCATTGAGTGAAGGCGGGGTACACCCTGGATGTCGCCAGTCCAGGGCACATAGAAACAGACAACCATTCACACTCACACCTACGGGCAATTTAGAGTCATCAGTTAAACGAAATGATATCTATCAAATTATATCTATCATTCATTGTTTGATGTGATATTCATTCTAAATTTAGGGGTAATTTAGTCTCAAGCGCATTGATGAATTTCTCTATTAGTCTTGCCTGTTTAGTAGATTAACATCAATCTGAGAAATGTATTTATATCACCTGGCACTTTCTGATGGGCAGATAGGAGATTGTGCTGTATGGACTAGCCACAGGTTCTGGCAGCTTGAGTCGTTTGTCTCCATCAGTGGCTCCCTTGGCGCTCTCGGACATCTCCGGATATTGTCAGCTGACACGTGGAGCTTTGGCATGAACCATGTTCTCTGTCTCTCGTTCTCTCTGTTGTGGCGACACATTGTCGAATCATTTTTTCAACCCCTCCTCGTCGCTGGAGGGAGGTCACTTGGCATCTTTGCCAGTTCAGAATGTCTTGCATTTTAAGTCTTTCTTTTAAAGTCTCTTTTTCGTTATAGTTTCTGAAACATAGTCTGCAGCACATTGGTGCATGCCGTGGGGCTGCAGGCATGGGTCAGGATTCAGGAACCAAGCAGCAGGAGAGCAGAGTAGAGAGAGGGATGATCTGGCGGGCAGAGTCCAAATTTCTTCGGAGGTAGATTGAGCAGGTTTGAGCCCAGGTAGAATAGGCTTCTTCAGGTGCTCTTTTAGGGTCGGCTGCCGCTCTCCACATCATAGTGAGGTGTTGGGCCCACAGCAGGCATCTGGATGGGTGAGCAGCATGGATGTTTAAAGAGAACTGGATACAGCGTTGCAGGCAGGCAGGCTCCCGTTCATTCCTATGAGAGTTATTCAGTGACGCATGAAGCCAAAATGACTCGACTGCTGAGTGACAAAGTACCCGGATCATCCGGCGCTCTTCCGCATCCACTGGGCCCACAGAGCAGGCACAGTAACATTTTTTCTTTAACTCCACCTCCCAGCCATTGCTCCAGCCATAGTAACCATCTCATTCACATGGAGGAAAGAGAATAACTCTAGGTTCGGCTATTAGTGCATTTTACAACTTTTAGGACCTAATGATTTAAATAAAGGCGATGCACACAGTACTGATGTTGCACTCTGGACGACCATTTTGTGTTAAATTATTGATTTCTTACGTAGCCATGTAATAAGCAGGATAATGTTTAGCTAACGGGTCACTGTTGTGAAATGAACCCCTTCAGGGTGGTGACGCTTCACAGCGGGGTGCCGCATCACCCTGTTGGGGTTTATTTCACAATAATGACCGGATCACTGTACATTATCCTTTACTTAGTGACCTAGAGAGGTCAGGGAAACAGTTTCTGGAAGAAGTTTCAAGAATTTTATATAACTTCATGAAAAGTTTCTATTTTCTTTATCTTCTGATCATCATCATCATCATCACTACATTATAGAGCATCTTTGATAACAACATCAACAGCAAGAACAGTGCAAACAGCAGCAACAGAGTTGACAGAACTAACAGTGTTAACCTGGTGTGGGGAGCGTGGGCGCTATACTTGACGGCATTGGTTGGGACTGATTCACATGCACTAAAAAGCATGTGTGGCCAGACTGGCTACATAAACAAAGCACAGAAGCTCAGATTACAGCACAAACAGAGGGAGAGTAACTTCATTATCTGCCCAGGTAGACATTATTCCTTTATATCTTTACATAGCAAATAAATTCAGTTGATTGATGCTATATTGATGCAACCCTTACCCTAACTCTTTGAAATCTGTAAGTGTAAGCAAGGAATTAATCATCACAACTAACTAAAGCCTTACCTTAAACATGGATTAATTATTTTTTTTCCTATTTTATGCAGCAGCACCCATTTCACATTACCCAGCCTGCGTAGTCAAAGCAGCAAGTTAACAGAGCAGCAGCAAATTCAGTCATCCGTCAGTGTCTACACAGGATGCATTCAGGCACAGTATTGTATAAACAGCTGTATTGATTAAAGTAGAAGAGTATCTCTTCTGACAGACGTGTGAGATGGACGACTGAAAAATGAGGCTGAAACGCCTCCTATGTTGGCAAGCCTTTACACATAGTCATTTAATCTGTTGTTAATATAACAGCATTGAATGATTAGCACAGATTTAAACCTAATACTGTTTTTTGATGTAAAACCAAGTCTTAACTCTTAAAACACCCTGTCCTCACCTTCAAGGTCTCAAAATGTCCTCACAGTGACAAAAGTATAAAAGCATACATACATACAACAAATTTATCTTACTTAGGCTACCTTAAAAAGTCTGAGCTCAAGTTAAAACTCTGGACCGTTTGTATGTCCCTGGTTACAATACAAGCTATCAGAGTGAAGTGTCTCTTCTTCAAAGCTGTGGCTTTGCAAGCAAAGCATGTGTCAATTGGTGACCTTTACCTCATACATAGTACAGTTTTCCGCAGTGTGTGGCTTTAATCAGGCCTTATAGCTTCAGTGGAGACGTGCTCAGCTTGCTGGCTACTCATGAGAGTGGCAAACGGGGTTAGAGGAAAGTAAGAGCGAGAGGAAGACAAGTGGTGAGAGGGATGGGACAGGAGCTGGAAAGAAAGGGTTGTGCATTTAATTCCAATACATGGATTAGTATACAGCCATTTAGTTTCCTAGCCATAATCTCTAAGGGAACATGGTATAGCGGAAAACTGCAGTCATTACTGACTAGGCCTCATGCTTTCCTTCACAATCTCTTTCGCAAATGCTACCGTATCTATTATTAATGCAAACAGTATCAATAGGACTTCAGCCTTATCTACAGAATGGTTGATGTGTGGCTTTGAATGTGTCAATTAGAGCCGGCTCTTTCACTCATCATTGTTCTTACTCTAAACTTCTTTTAATGCTTGGGCCAGACCAGATATGTGAACAGCGTGTGGCGGCCATGTTACCTCACGGCTGCGTGATTCACGCATTTATTGTTCACGCCAGCTGTATGTCAGCTGCATTTTGCAGCATTTCTACTGCTGCTGCTGCTCTTTCTACATCGAGTTTGACTTTCATAATGACCATTTGATTTCATTATTCATACATTAACAGAAAAGGTCAAGTGTGGTGGTCAAGTGTGTGGTAATTTGTAAATAATAGTAATAATCCACATTTAAAATCCCACATTATATACATTCATTGAGTCCTGCAAGTCCCTGCATGCACTGTCCTGCACATATTTCAAAATAAAAGCCTTGTGTTAACAAATGAAGGAGTTCTGTTCTGTCTACAGGAAAAAAAAAAACACTTGAGAGGTTTTATTTTGAAATGAAAGCAGAAAGTGTTGATCTTTCCTTTCATGTACTTCACATTTTCTACAGATGCAGACACTGAAAGTGTAGTAATGTTGCTGATATAATGCCAATATACAGTCAGATCACCTTCACTGTCTGTGACATATTCTATAGATGTCTAGACTTGTTGTAGTTATGTTGCTGATATGATGTCAATATGCGTGAGGAGCATCTTATGCCGGGCTGCATGGGTGCTCTAACCTGTTAACATGGATGCCAAAATAAAAAACAACAAGTAACGCAGCTGCCACACTCTCCTCACACAACTGGTCTAGCCCAGGCTGGTCTAGCCCAGACTCACTGTGTAGCTTTCTTTAAACTCTTCCCACAGAACTGTTTGACATGTGACTAACAACTATTCAGTTACTAGCAGTAACTGTTCTGCAGTGCACCACTAGTACATCCGTTTGTTTGACATGTCGAGGGACGGCTGTTTGCCTTGTTCAGACAGTATTTAGGGAGTTCCGATAACCCTGAATAATCTACTCACCCCTTTATCAAACAGAAGGCACTGGGTTTTGTGTGTGTTGCACCCTTGATTTAGCATGTGTCCCAATGACATAACATTCAGTAGGAGGTTGTAAGACATCTGCAGCTGGTGGTGTAGACAGAAAAACGAGAGAAAGTAAAAGAAACACTGACTTGCAATTTTCTGGTCACCAAGCAAGGAACATTGCAATCATGCATAAGTAAGTGTTTCAAAACAAAACATAAAGTGGGTTAATTCAATGAAAATGCAAGTTGAGTGTTTTGTTTTTTTCTTTGGATTTTCTGCTTAAAAATGCAGTAGACGTTGTGTCACCAGACATTTTTTTGTTGGTTTCAATTCTCTGCTGAGTAAGGGGGTGAAAGGTTGTGTCATGTGACAGTGAAGCTAAACTGCCTTGTGTTTTGACTGAATGCCATCTGTCCACATTGCCCTTTTAGAGTATCGACTGGGAATCCCAATGAGTACAGTGCTGCCAAAAGAGGCAGGCCTCTGTCTAGGCACATTGAAGAGAAAATAGCTGGGGGTAAAATGGACAATCAACTCTGACCAGAGCAACAAAGAGACTGTCTCTGGGTCACCAGCAGACGCGGGAAAGCAGAATGCCACTGTAGGCGACCAAATCAGAGTGTCTTTTAGCAGAAAGAAAAAATAACTGCCATGTGTTTTTCCCCTTTTAATCAAAATATATTCATAGCACTCCGCTCACAAGGTCAGCGCTGTATTGTCAGGCTTTTCGCAATAATTGTTATGATGTCATTAACCATGCGGCACAATGCAGAAAATTCTAGAGTGTCTAAAGAGAGTTATGGACAAATCCCAGCTCTGCCAAGACGTAGTGTTTGCTTTGGCATTTAACATCAAGTGACAAAAGGACACACAAGGCTGTTGAGTCCTATTGATTGAACAAGGGCCAAATATCCCTCACTGTGAGTTTGCACATGAACACTTAAGGCTGCAATGACAGTCAGTTTATATGATGGTGACAACAGGGCATTAATGGAAGAGGAGAGGAGAGGCGAGGTCGGAGCAACACAACAGAGGAGAAGACAGGAGGGGAACAGCACAGCATAGAGAAACATCTTTTGTTTTCTTCATTTGCTTCATGTAACTGCTATTATGTTGGCAGCCATTGTGACACAGTTATTGTTATGCTTTCTGTAGACGAGTGAGAGATACGGTTTCTAAAGCCTCTCTAGGCTGAAGACTGGGGGAAGTGATAAGAGTGAAGAGCCGTAACATTTAACAGAAATTATCATCCGCAGAAGAACTCACATTTGTGGAAAGAGCACAGAGGGGAAGTCTCTACAAAGCAGATAGGACTCTCGATAGACTGTTGTTTCTAATGTAGAGAGGAAGCTATTAGAGACTTTGGAGTCTGATAACTGTTTTTCCTCCCGCCCCTCCTCCTTCACAAGGAAATGGTTTCCAAGACTGACACTCATCTGATTTGAGTCACATTGTTTGTCACAGGCATCAAGTGATAGGAATAAGAATCCATATAAAAAGCCATTAGTTTTCTATTACTGCCAAGCTGGATGGACAAGCACTCAGCATTCAGCCGAATCACTGTGTTTAAAGTGTCAGGTTGGCTGAAAGAAGTCTACCTCTGTGGGGGCTCCCCTGCCACTTCCCTGGGGGCTGAGTGGCTGAAATGACCATAAAACTCTGTTGAGCTAGACAGCCTGTAATTTCAGCAGCGAGTGGCGCTTCGCCGAGGTATAATGGAAAGCCCATGGAAGCCATGAAATGTGCTGAATCCCGGTGTTGGAACACCATTGTCTGAACACTCAGGACACCTCTAAACTTTAAATTACTGTTTTTAAGCCATCATTGTCTGAAAGAGCTTGGCATCTAAAAAGAAACACAGCGCCTGTTCGGTTTCTTTAATCTTCCCGTGGTCTTTGCTTTTCCTACAAAAAAAATCTGACGTTCACATTCTTTGTTAGCCCATAAGAAATGGGAAAATGGAAAATGTGGCTCTAAAGGTTGCTTTGTATAGGCACAAGTTGTTCTCTCTCCCTCTGTCTGTTGTATCTTTTTGTGGCGTGATTGTGGGTACAAGTGCCGTCTTTCACTCAGAACAGGAACGGATGAGAAAGGGCTTTGAATGAGGAGGACGGCAGGTGTGGAGGGGATAGGTTTGTCTTTTTGTGTGTTCTTTTTTGTGTGAATTAACATTATCATTATTTGAGCGTGTGCGTGTGTACATCTGTATCAGCCTTCGCAGCCGTGGCAGAGCAACCATACGTTTTTCGAAGTGTGGCTTTAGATGTGATGTTAGCTGCATGTCACATCGAGAGGCTCTCCGGGTGATTTGATAGGAGGGCGGATGGAGATGGAGTCGGAGTAATGAAGTGAGTCTGAGTGGGGTTTGCTGCTGGAGGCTCAAGCCCATCACACCACACTGGCTGCATCTCTGCTGTGGTGAAAGACAGAGCGAGAGAGAGACACTGTAACCTCATCACCCTGTATTCCCCCTCAGCCAAATCTGCTTGTCTTCGCTCTCTTTATTCGCAAAGTTGAGATGCATCAGAACTGTAAGCACATTGGTCTTTTTAACTGCAATAACAGAAGGAACTCTAATGGCCACATGTACCCTCTGCTCTGAGCCTCCTGAATGACAATGTCCCTCCATGCCGAAAGCAATAGATTCAGTGTTTGCAGATAAACTCACAGGTTGAAGCTTAGCATGATTACAATGCATCTCATCTAATCCAATTACTTTAGAACCTCAAGAAAAAGGCACAAAATGATGAATAAGTGTTCAAGTGGGGCCAGTGTAGAGGGTATAATAAGTGATAGAGCTGCATATGAGATGCATATTTAAAGACAAGGCAGTATGTAAATTTGTGTGGCATTAACATTCCACCTGTTTAGAAAGAAAGAAAGATATTCCTTTATTAGTCCCACAGTGGGGAAATTCAGTTTTACACTCTGTTGTTCACACAGTACAGTTCACACAGTACATATACATGTCAATGGAGAGATGTCAGAGTGATGGGGCTGCTCCTGACAAGCGCCCAGAGCAGTTGGGGGTTTGGTGCCTTGCTCAGGGGCACCTCGGCAGTGCCCAAGACTGGCACCTCTCCAGCAACCATTGGTCTTGGTCCATGGGGGATTTGAACCCGGGTCCTCCACATCCTAACCCAAGTCCTTACGGACTGACTACTGCCGCCCCAGGCAACTAGGCTACTGTGGCATGCAGTGATGTGCACCATCAGCACTTGAATATGATGCTGTAGATGCATCGGTAAAAGTGTCTCCCTAACTATGGTATAATTCAATAACTACATAGATATATAATAAAACAGTAAAATAGTAATAAAGTCATGTTGAATCATTTAATCAGTGATATGTGTATGTAAGAACACATGCAAGTGCATACTTTACTGTTGTCACATACTGTTCTGTGTGCGCATTTTACCACAAGGCGATTATTGTCACATCCATTTTTAGACATTGGGATAATTACTTATCTGAAAGAGAACATCACCAGGAAAAGACTTTTTTTTTTTACACCTTGTCTACACCTTGCACAGCAAAAGATTAAGCAAAAATGAGCTGAGGGCACAAGAAATGCACAAATATGTAATGTGTCTGGTATTAACAGCTGCATTGCTTAAAAGCATAAAAGTGTACCCGCTCTGCCAGATGAATGAAAAAGCCTGCTTAAATCATGTCTGACTCCAGCATAGATAGGTTGTTAGAGTTTGTCAGAATAACTCTGAAAAATTCAATGAAAAAAAAAATCCTCTTACCATCCTCAGCAAAGTAAGAGAGAAACCCTCTGACTGGAACTTTGGCACCAGGGGGAACGAAGTGGCTACCAAAAATGCTGTGCTCAAAAGAATAGTTAGACATTTTTGGAAATACTTCTGTCGGCTTTGTTGCCAAGAGTTAGAGGAGAAGATCAATATCACTGTCCATTAAATATAAAAATACACCCAGGAGATAGCATAGCATGAAGCCTGGAAACAGGGGTAAACAGCTAGCTTGACACTATCCAAAGGTAAAAAGAATGTGCACCTAGCAGCGCCTCTAAAGCTCACTTGTTAACACAGTTTCACTGTTTCCCAAATGTCTCCAGTCTTTATGCAAAGCTAATCTCCTGGATCCAGCGACATAGTACACAGACGTTAAACTTCTTCTGCAAGAAAGCGAATACGGATGTTTTCCAAATGTCGAACAGTTCCTTTAATTCTGACAAACAAGCAATACCGACAAAGAACGTATATTGCTAAGACGTGGAAGTCAATTATACGCTCCATTGCAAGGCCAGCACCGAGCAGCACAGCTACGCCTCCTCCATGTTAGACTGTAATCAAGCTGACTACCATAAGGATGCCAGTAAAACGTCTGCCTACAAAGTGCCGAATAAAAATAAAACAAAATTATTTTTATTGTCAGAATTTGAATGTCCCCACCAAAATGGCCTGTGTTGAACAATGAAAATATTAAAAATGCATACTATTATAACTATTTACGTACTTAATAATAGAAGTACATAAATAGAAGTTAAAAAGATCCAGCACACAGATTTTGAGAGCATCTCTAACTTTTTTATGTCCAGGCCCTCCAAAATATATCAACAATAGACCATAGACCATGGATGTATAAGATGTCCTGTGTTTTCACCCTACAACTACATTAAATTCTGTTTATGTCTTGCTACTAGCACTACTCGCTACTGGCTGATAGCTGGTTGTTTGGGAACATTCAGTGCGGTACAGGCTTACAGCATACAGCCCATGGGTGTATTATAAGATAATCAAAGTGATGAATTATAGCCAATATATCCAGAACCGGATATATCAGCATGCAGGGCAGTGCAGTCCTGTGGGTCAGATGCACATTTATTATACTGGATTAATTAAATTTACAACTTTTGGGATATTCCGATTTAAATGAGGGCTATTTAAAAGTTTATTCACCTTGAACTCAGAACTACTGCAGCGCCATCTAGCAGCCATTGTCAAAAAAGCTTCGCCTCTTTGCTTCTGTACACCACAGGCAACACCACAGGCTTGAGATAAAGACTGGCACTCTGGATGGCAATTAATTTCTTTATGGTAATTAAAATGTCTCAGAATTAATCTGACAAGCATGTATTGAACCCCCCCCATAGCACCCTTTAAGACAACGCTGTAACAAATGACTTTATAACAGACTGAGAAAAGAAGAGGCTATCATAAATGAGTCAAATCAACAACTTATCAAGCACTTAAGTTGCCCAAAAATTAGCAACCAACTGGATACCAGCCAGAAAACGCATGCAGTCAACTGCCCTGACTAAACCTCTTTCTGTGCATGCATATGTGTGCATGTACATGCTTGTATGTGTTCACTAAGGACACGACTACCCGAGGAACTTTACAGTACCTTTGAACTTAAGGCTGCAGAAAGTGGTCAGACCAGGTCAGAAATAATGAATCATGGAAGAGAGAGATAGGCTACAGAGCGAAAGAAGGAGAGAGAGAGAAATGTGCACTGGATTGTGATTCACTTAGTGGGCAGCTGTGATGTGAACAGTACAGACAGAGCAACTTTGCACACGCTACTCCCAATAAACCTACTTAAGTGGATTAGCATTGCCACCCTGGGGGCCTCCACAGACTTAAAGCTCTTATCACAAACACACACCGAAACAAAACATACTATTTTTATCAGTTCCCTCGGTTTGTGGGGAAAGTGAGTTTGGGAGACGGTCGAGATGTCCAGGATAAGCACGGGAGTAACGGCCAAAGGAGGCGTATGTTATCTTTCTCATCCTTAGACAAATGCACCACCACTGGGTTTATGTTACACGCCGTGAATGTAGTAAATAGCTTGTTGGTGCTAAGGTGTGAGTGAGACCTGGTTTGCTATTCAGGACACCTGTTGCAGCGGTCAGGAAACAGATGTTGTGTATACTTTCCCAGTTTGATGCTGGTCTCAATTGGCAGATGCTCCAGAGTAGAAAAATGTGCCAAAAAAAATTAGGCGCTCTGCTGTGTATATGTGTTCATCTGTCATGGGCTTGTCACTGAGCCCCTGCCTCTCTCTCTCTTTTTTCTGTCTGTACTGTGTTTCATGTTTTTGTTGTGCAGGTCCAGGCTGGCTGATTACCTGGTGAACTGCTGGGTGACACCGCACACAGTGAGCACCTGCCCCAACCAAGACAATCATCAAGCCTGCTTGGCCTCCTACGCAAGGCTCATCGGTCAGTATTGCCAGGGCTGTGGGTGACACTGTGATGGAGTGAGAGTTTGTGTGTTTGAGAGTGAAAAAATGGGTGTGAAATGATGGGAGACAATCCCAGAATGATTTTCTCAAATTTCAGCTACATGGTGAGATAAAGCGTGATAGTTACAGACAGCGTGACAGCAGCCCTTTACTTTTATCATGAGGAGCAGGCAGAGCAGTGAGACTTTTCTCCCCTCCTGGCCTGATATCTCCCCCTGCACACTGGACATCAGCTCACTACCAGAAGTAATTAGGCAGTAGAGGCACAGAGAGAGCGTTTACTTAATTAAAACACTTGATGACCATCTGTTTGCTCATAGTAAATGTTGCTCAACAATATGTCTGGACTAATACGTGCAACATTTTAAATCCTGGCCAACGTTTGATAACAGCACCTCTGTTGCATCACAGAGTTCACAAAGAGATACAAACTTGCATGTTTTTTCCCCACAAAAAGGTTGCTGAAGAGTCCATATTTCAGTATCAGTCACTGCTTCCCCACCATGTGTCGTAAACTGGTGCAGCATGAAGTGATAATATGCCACGGTGCTTCATGGATTTCTCTGGAAAATGCTGCACAAAGTGCATCCAACACCCCTGACTCCAGCTGAAAGCATCGACACAGAGAGGCATTTGAAAAGTAAAATGTTTGGGTGCTGCGGTGCTATATTCACACGGCGCGCACACTTCCTAAAGCACCTACTTTGCAAAAATATTCATAACATAATGGCCTCTTTACATCTAAAATAAAGCATTACGGAATGCTTCACCTTCCCATAAACTCAAATAGTACAAACCCCTTCCTATGACTAACATCTTGTTATCCATTTTATATACTATCTGCACTAAATGTAGTCCATTATTGTCCATTAGTGACCCATAACTGTCTGTCCTAATTTGTGTCTGTGTTTGTGTGCGTCTGCCCTCACAGGGACAGACATGACTCCCAACTACGTCGACAGCAGCTTCTCCAACTGGACCATCTCCCCGTGGTGCACCTGCAAGGGCAGTGGAAACCAAGAGGAGGAATGTATGAACTTCCTGCGGTGCTTCACCGATAATACATGCCTAAGTGAGACATCCCTACACATGATTACTCTGCATGCATCTCAAATGGGTTTTGGAACTGATAGGGGGGCTAACAGTCATATAATATTGATAAGGCATGTGATGTTGTAGTTACTCTTGCAGCCATGTAAGAGTATAGAGCAAGCTATGAACTTGGTTCGATCTAATGCAACTTTAATGGTGTCATGGCAGATTCTGCTTTTCAACGTCAGAGAGCTCTTCAGTGATATGAAGGATGTGATGTTGTTGAGGAGTGGATGGTGGCTGAATATGAAAGTATTAAGTAGTAAGGGTTGGTACTCTTCAGACATCCAGGAATTAAAATGTCAAAAGAACATTAAGGTGATTTAATTAATTAATTTTATTTAAATTAAACAGAAAATAAGTAACTACTTCTGTTATTTGGTTATGACAAAAGACGAAATAAAACCAGAATGATTTAAATATTTATGGATGGACGGAACTTGCTGAAGCGCTAATGAAAATCTGAAAAAAAAAAAAAAAAAACACAGTTTGATACAACTTATCCACGGACACCCCTTTGCCCACTGATTAAGTTGGAATTAACTGTTCTTACTTTCTCAGAAACTAGTCATTTTTTATCACATCTCATCCCCCGCTTTGGGCAAGATCTGCCTGGACTTTAATACAAAAGAAACCATTTGCATGTCATTTTCATATTCAATCTGAGAGAGTTAAAGGGCTTATCCCTTGCAGGAGAAAAATGTCATGAAAAGGAACTGATCTAGCACAAATGAAATAATAGCACGAGCTAAAACACATATCTGTACATCTAATGCATCGCACACAGGGTGCAGCGTGACATCAATTTGTTTTCACTGAGAAGTGAAATACAGCTACAACTCCTTCCTCTTGCTATGGCAGAGCGAGCAGTGTCATCAGCGCTACAAGACACCATTGCCTTTAACATGTTCCATTGTGTGGATAATGCTTTCAGACCATTTCAATAGATTGCTGGGGTGCCGTTTTAGCTGAGTGTGCAGGATGAGGGATGAGGCTGGGAGCTGAGGAGGCGTCTTGAAAAATAACACAAAATGCAGCATCTCCGCTCTGCAGTCAAGGGGAACAGGCGATAAACTTTGGCACACCGGGGAGGAGAATATACACAAAAACACACCCCTGTACAGCACTATATGTATACATATGTGAATATATACATATCATCCTTATCTTTCCATTTTGACTGTTTCTACAGAGTAAATACTTTTTTTTTTTACATAGCAATTGAAACCATATGTTAGACAAATCATTTATTATCTACACTCTCTTCCCTACTTTCTCCTTATAAGATCAAGCAAAATAATAATCCACCAGAAGAATAGTTTAAACATTTAGTCAAATATGTGAGGAGGAGGCCAACATAAAACATGCCAGCTGAAAGGGTATTATTAGTTCAAACATAGTCTGAGTCTTTGCTCTCTTCCCTTCCCTCTCACTCCATCTGTCCCTGCAGGTAGGGCAATGCATGCTATATGCCCGGGGGTTAAAAGAAAACTTATCCAGAGTCGTTAAAAAATTGAATTGCTATTGGCAATGAGCTTAATCACTCAGTGAAACATTTGGGTGCAGTAAAACATCCTGTGTGGAGGCCCTCCAGCCAACTAGTTTGATTTACAACTTTATCCCCCCATTGTACGGCATCTGTAGGGGGATAGCTAGCGATAGACGGCCCTGACAAACAGATGCGTGACATCGCATGTCTCAGCAGTACTTCACTAGCTCTTCACTGCTAGCGTTTAAGTTGTTAGGCTCCACTGGTGAGCTCTTTTCCTCTTTGTGCTTTTTATTTTTCCAGCAGCAGCACCATTGTCAAACAGAATGGGAAACATGAAGGGTGCTTTTGTTATGTGTTAAGTGTGCAGGTGTATGCATGTGTTTTGCTGTATGGTAGACATGCTTGTTGTGTGGAACACTTTGTAGGTGTACAAAGGATGTGACAGATGAATCTATGTGGCCTTAAATCGGAGGCACTAAGGGCTGCGTTTGTGTCCAGCCGATTATGCATGTGTGTTCCACAACTATCCTGTTTGTCCTTTGTGTGGTGGTTCTGGGGAAAAATGCCATTTCTCCTTTGTTTGGGAATGTTTTGAATTTGATCAGTCACATGAATCTATTCAAAGTCATCTCTGCGTGCTGACCTTATAATGGAGGTGGTTGCCAAGCAATTACATGCCTTGCCTTCTCTCTGGCTGAACAAAGAGAAACAAGCCTCGTGTTTTAAACGGATGAGCAGTGAAAAGGTACTCAGCCCCTATTTCACCATATCTAGCTGAAAAGCCGACTGAACAGGGATTTATCACATTTTTGCAGAGACTCACACATGCACTTAGACACAAAATGACACATGCATGCATACAGCACATGTGCAGGCGGATACAAAAGCACTCTTACGTGCATTCACAGGTTGTCGTCCTCTGTTTGAGCTTCTAAAAGATTCCATTTTCGAGTGTACAACTACCGGCAAACAAATTGGAGTCCATCATCTCAAGTGCGGACATTATGCCACTATTTGGTTAGCATGTTGCAATTTGAGAGCGGCTGTTCCAACATAAAAGGGGTTTTGTAATGAGCTGAGGACATGAAGCAAAGTTGTTTGTATTTGATAAGTGTGTCCGTTGGGTCTCTGCAGGCTTCACTTATAGAAGGATAATTACCAGCTAAATTGATAGCACACTATAAACATGTTAAAAAAGAAGGCACAGCTTAAAATATTAAACATAAGGCAGTATTGGTAGTTTGTAAGACCGTAAAATCCTGAGTGGCCTCCCTCGTGACAGATTTTGCAAACAAGTCTCCGATTGCTGTTTTTGATTAATTTAACTCTGAAGCTTACTGACAAAGCAAAAAGAGTCCTTACTCACTATACTCCTTCCCTCCTCAATCCCACGCCGCTCTCCCTCATTCCCTCGTTTGCTAAAGATTGGGCAGGGGACCAAGAAGCTGACTTAGAGCTGTCTGTCTGCTCGCTGGCTTCTTGCTGGGACGGCATGTGAAAAACAAATGGCTTTATATCTCTGTCCCTGCAGAAAATGCCATTCAGGCCTTTGGTTATGGGATAGACAACATGCAGAACAAAAATGTGTCGGTCCCTGGTCCCTCAGCGACGACGAAGACGGGGTCAGAGTGGTCGACGGGCACCTCAGAATCCCCCTTTGTCACCATCCCAAAGGTACGTTTTGCCCTGATTGTTTCATTACTCGGGATATACTGAGTGCTGCAAGGATGACATATTTTTTGTAGGCCAACCAGGAAATTAGCATTGTCCTGGATTTCCTCAGCAAAAAGCCAATGGGATTTTTCCATTGAGATTTGGATTGTTGCAGAAAATAAGTTCTGTGGCAAACACACGTTTATGATACTTAATATTTTTTTCAACAAGGCAGTCTTTACAAATCAACACCACTTTCATGATTTGTGTGCGTGAATGCAATAGCCAGAAGTAAAAAGCTAACATTAGGCTATAAACAAACTGCACTACAGTTGCAAGAGTGCGAGTAAACAAGGCTGTCAAGGCGGATGAGTTTACTTTAATAATCTCATTTAGCCACTGGTTAGCAACTGGCTTTTGTAACACACATAAAGGCTTCAAAATTCACAAGTGGGATATTTATTGATGTAGTTTATTTCACTGAACAAAACGATAAAATCTCTTAACCTTGTGATAACCACAGACCTTATTTCAGGCATCTAATTAAAACCCCTTTCAAAAAAACCCATTGACTTCCAGGTGAGGGGGACCTCATTCCTGTAGCACTCAGTTGCAAATGTAAACAATAAAATATGTTTGAATATAAAATGCAAACATATTTTGTTGTTGTTGTTGCTGCAGCCCTAATATAATAATAATATCTGTACATTTTCATCAGTCCCAGCAACTTCCTTGGATGACTTTGTTAAAGTGGAATTATTACAAGAAAAGCCACAAAACCACTCCTCCACTCTGCTTCCATGAAAGGAGGATTTTGCACAGAGGCAAAATCATAAAGCTCAACGTGCCGCTCCATTCACATTCACATCACATTCAATCTCTACGCTTGTTAAAGCAATTGGCACATCAGAACAGGCGCTTCATGATAAGACAGTTTATGCTACACCCAAGATGATGACATTTGGTTGAAATATTATATTTCACTCTCACACAATGATATAGTGAAATAAATGGGGAGGTGGCGGCTTTAATCTGGATTAGAGCTTCTAAAATACTGGCCCAGGGCCTGTACTTTGTTCAGTGCCGTCTACTCTGAAGACTGCAGTCAACTTGGCTCTAACCGGGTTCACCGTCTGGAGCAGAAAAACCATCACTCTTTGCTGCGCTGCAAGAATGCACATGTGTTTGTCTTTTAATAGAACTGGACTTCATTTTCTCCTCAAATAAAACTCATGAAAATGACAGGACCACATTGTCCGCCAAAGACTCCCCTCTCTGTCTCTCTTGGACAGGACAGACGCATTTCACTGCACTTTGGACGAAGGAGATCGTTTTCTTCTCTTTTTTTTTTTTTTGGTCTAGATGTTGAGTTTGATTAGTTTTCACAATGAAATATCATTCTGTCTTACAGATGTGTTTTAGATGTGCTGTGCAGCCTTCATGGTGTAAGACTAATGATGTTTTTCACCTTTGCAGGACACCCAGTTACCAAGCTAAGCTGAACTGGACACTGTACTATAAAACTGTCCCTTGTAAAAACTTTCTGCTGATGTTATTGTTAATGTCATTTTTCAGCGACTATTACAGATATACACAAAATCCAAGCAGTGTGCAGTGTTTACCAATGCAAATTTGCACGCTGAATGAATGGCTCCCATTAAGATGTCTATTTTGAGCAATTCCAGGGGCTTTTCACCGCCATTAAATGGTCACACTGCACCCGAGTCATGCAGCATTGTCCTTTACGCAGAAACCATTTGTGGCGGAGACAGCAAATTAAAACTTTAAAAATGTTGCGATGGGGAGAATTAATGAACAAGCACCTCTGATAACAATAACAGTGTGTACGTTTGAGAAAGGTATTGAAGAGGGAGAGAGGATGGCGGGGTGGGAATAGATGCTGGATTTCTCTAAAGGTTCTGTGTGTGTGTGTGTGTGTCAGTATTGATGCACTACTCTGTGCCTGTCTCACTGCAGCATGGTGTTTAATTTATTGTAAAAATGGTAATTAGGAAACAATAAGACGTGTGATTACTCAAGCAGGAAGTTTATAATTAGAGAGGGAGCTGGTAGGGACATTTTGGGCGGCTCTGCGTTCTCAGACAACTATGCCTGGCAATTAAAACTTGTCAAACTTCCATGGCAGATAAATTGGGGGAGTGTTGTTGTTATGGTATGGAGTCCTCTTGGCAGAAGACTGACTGTCCAAGGCTGTAAATCTCAATGGCAGCCCCACACTTGCACGCACATGTGTACAAACAGCCAGAATGCATCAGGTTTGTGATGGATGGATGAACGACCATGACACCAAAGGATAACCTATAATGTGAAGCGCAGTTAGAGGGAGAATCCGCAGTCCATGACTAAGCCTGTTCATGTCAGTCACACTGCTCTCTTATAGTGTGTATAGAGTATTTTCAGCTAATTTAGATGCATAATTATTCAAAATGTCACTGCCAGTGGTTGTGGGCTTTATCCCATGCTCAGTGAGTAAACATGTGGGCTGAAGCTCGGTCCTTTGAGCATTGCAATTCAGAGTGGAAGCCATCTGCTTTGTTTATGTGGAAAAGAACAATATTTTTTCCCACATACTAAGATGTTTCGGTAGAGTTTGATGAGGGATATTGGGTCCCACAAATAAGATGGATTTTGTGTGTCTTTTGTAATCCTGACTTTAATTTTAATGTCCTCGCTTAACAGATTTGTGTTTAACTGTCAATTTTTACTACATTTCGAGTTTAATTTTAAATGTAATATCAACCAACCTCTGTATGTGTAAACATCCCCTCCAACCTCATAACCACTGGCAAGCTGGAGCCGTGTTTGCTCCCACACTGTCACTGCCATGTGTTGATTTTCAGCTCAATTGAATGAAATTGATTGTGGACAGAAACTACGTACCTCAGGGTTACTCGATTACTTGCCTTGGGAAATGCAGCCCTGCTGCTGTTAAATTTGACAATGTGCTGATCGATAATGAAAACAGTTTTAAATAAATACTCAGACTGTTTTCCATCTTCTCTCTCTGCATGTGTTAAAGCAACGGTAAATAAGTGCATGTTTTGACATTGTCTGTATTCCGTCACGGTGCATGCATCTGTGTGCGCGTTTGTGCTTTTAGCCGTGTGTTTATGCGTGTGTGTACCTCCTCACCAGCCTGAGTTTATGTGTGGCTATTGGCTGCAGCCGGAGATCTGGACTCATGTCAACAGGCTGCTGCCACACATCACTGCCCTCGCTAATTAATTGGCTTTTAGTCGCGGATGTGTTTGGTGCATTGTCAAGCTACCCATAGCTTTTTTTTTTTTTCTACTCCTTTTTTGGCAACTGTCATTTAACCATTTCTTTGTAGAGCGTGAATGCACAAGCCCAGGTGCTGTGATAACTGCTGCTATTTTGGATACCCCTCCTTTCCCTTAACAGGAAAAAATATGCCTGTCCTGTTAATATAATCCAGCACAATTTTCTTGTTTCATTTTTTACTTTCATGTTCATATGTTGCCATGTTCTGTTGGAAGATGAGGTGCTGGTAGATAGCATCGGGGTAGATGTGTTTCTTGTGTACATGGAAATGGACCAAAGTGCAATCTCTGCAAAGGTTACATTGGCGAAGATGAGCAGTGGGGATGGAGGAGGAGGAGGAGGAGGAGGAGAAGAAGAAATGTTTCATGTTCTTTATGATGTGCCTCTCGTATTGCTGTGCTGGACTAAAAATGGTGCCGCCGCAAATTGAGCAAGACTACTTTAACTTGGAGGCAAATGGTTATGCTTTGTGTTACAAGAATCCGAGAAAATTGAAAAAGTATTCAAAACGCTAACAATTTTATGGAAAAACCACATAATAAGGCAATTGCAGTGTGGATATGACAGTGGAGCTCTGGAGGCCATGGAGTTTAATATCTGGACTGATGTGTTCGCACTGCTCTCCAGCTCTTTCTCTCCATTTGTACATCAGTGTATTTTATCTTATGCAGAAGAATAAATTCTGTAGTGTTTTGACTGTGCACAGTCAAACTCCATACAAGGGGTCTTGCAAGTGTTTTGTTCGGCCTCTGCTTGCTGTAATTTATGCCTTATGAAATATTGAAAGAATTCCACAGCTGCTGCTGGCTTCTGTAGCGTGTGTGTTTGGCTCCGTAGCATGTTTTTCTTGTAAATAAAGTCGGTAATGATAGCTTTAAAAACTGTTTAGAGACTTGCTGGCACAACCTAAAAGAGTTCGAGAAAAAAGAAAAAAAAAGTCCTCACAAGAAGCTTTCCTTTGTTGCCAACTTGTTTAAGAAGCAGAGAGCATACTAAGCAGGGTCTTCAAATATACTTCACATATCAAAACATTTGGTGGATCAAACACTTGATGTTCGTGCCAAAGTGGGTCTGCCACGGATTCATGTAATGTCTCACTCTTACTCTGACTTTCTGACTCCTCTGTTGTCTCTTCCTCTCCTCGGCTCTGACCCTGTCCTGTCTCACCTCCCTCCTGTCTCCTCTCCCTCATCAAATGCCAGAACAAGAAGCAGCACGAGTGTCTGAGTCATGCCTAACCTTTACACATCTCTCTCTCTCTCTCTCTGTGTGTCCCTGGATCTGCCCAGCATCCCGAACCAAGAAACGGTGGCCTGGGCAAAACCCGTGGCCTGCCAGAGGATCACTCTGCCTGTCTGTGTGCCAACGTCTGGGCACTGCTTCCCGGCCTGGCTCTGGCTCTGGTCCTGGCCCAGCATGCCTTATAGAAGCGCCAGGAGGAGAAAAAGAGGTCATCCACCCACAAGCTGATCCCAAAAGCAGAAGGTGTTATTTCTGAGACTGATATTAAGAAGGCTGAATCTCTGGGCAGTTGACGTAAAATGGCATTTATGAAAGAGGAAAAAAAAAAAAAGAGGCGGAAAATATTGAAATTTTACAATTGTGAATTTGTTGTTCATTTGATGTATTGTTTGGGCGGATCACGACTGTGATGAAGCACATGGCTTTAAAAAGGGACCCTTGGTAGGAGAGGCCATGAGGCCATTCTCTGGGAACGACTCTCCCTCAGACTGAGACACAAAGTCCTGGAGGACTGAAGCTGTTCATTTTGAAGACTCCTGTGCTTTTCTCACCAAAGGAGGGAGAGAGGGAATGAACAACATAATTAAAAGAAGACAGGATTGACAGGAATGAAATTGTTGCAGGGAGAAAAGGAATGAGCAAGAGGTAAATGGGGTAGAGAAAGAAAGCGAGAGAAAGAGACATATTTCTGCTATCAGTCACACTTTTTTTGTCTTGAATTGGTTCTCGACTTAATCTTCTCTTGGATGAACAGACCACAAATTTAGGGGTGGGATGGGGGATGATTACATTCTGTCTCTTCAACACTAGTGTAAACTCTAAACTGTAAAGCCTACTCAGTGTTCTAAGTGTTGGTATAGTATCCGTGACCATAATCAATCTACCGTATGGCTCTTTCATTTGGGTGCTATAGTATACTTTTTTCAGCAGGCGGCAAAAAGAACTAAAGATGGTGACGTAACCAGTTAGCAGTCCTTTGGTCATTTGAGATGTTGTTAATGACTGTGGGTGTGCGCCATACGTCTACCTGCACAAGTGTATATTTCTGTCTCTATGTATATAAACAACACTTTTCTTTCATTCAACCAAATGATATCTACAGTACCTTGGATGGACATCACTGTACGCTAAGGTGGCTCTGTGCTGGCTCTAATGGAAGGCCTTCATTATCTGCGTTGTCTATAAAGGTTTGATCACAAAGAATGTATACAGGGATGATGAGATTAAACGAGCTCAAACTGCTTGGAAAGCCATAACCTGTGTGAGTATCATGCTGTGTTCACTGAGTACGTGCGGACAATTATTACAATGTGTGTGCGTTTATGTTTCTATGCAGGAGGAGAGTAGCTTATAAGGAGCAGTTTAAATTGCCAGCATGGGGGTTCGTTCTGCCCCCTCAGAGAGCAGAGGTTATGATGCATAGTGTAATTAACTGCAGGCTTTTTGGAGAGTCAGGACAGCCACCGCTTTTTTTAAGAGAGCTTGTGACCCAGCTTTTTAACTCTATTGTTCTTTTTTCTTCTTCTTAAAATCACCTTAATTCACATACATAGGCTCTATGACCACATCTATTGACTGAAAAAGGTATTGTTGAAAAAAATATCCATTCAGAAGTCAATTTTTGTATCAAGCTGCCTTCAAAGCGTCGCCTAAAGGCCAAGGCATAACAAAGCGACAAAGGTCGACCGTTATGTTGATTCGTGGCGCCTGTGTCTTAGCCAAAAAGCAGCTCTCGAACACACTGCAAAGACTACAGCGAACAGCCAACTACCACGTATGTTCTGCACCAGCCCAGATATACAATCAGTTATTATGATACATGAAATAAAATGGCATCTGCTGACCATTTTCACACCACTCTCACTCACCACTTAACTTCATTCCCGATGGCCATGTTGGAAATATCTGTGGATTGCAATGATCAGATGAGATGAAGATGAAAAATGAGAAGAGCCCTCTTGACTTTATTCGTTGGCTTATTTTCCTCACTTCTGTTTTTCTTCTTGTGCACTGATTCCTTTAAGCTGAACAGCCAATCAGAGTGATTTGTCTCACCGACGGGCTTCCTTATCTATTAAATATGCTGAATCAGCTGACAAAACTCTGACACAGGCAGACTAGAGCCGACGGTGTGGTAACACATGGCAAAAACTAGGCCAACAGACGCTCACCGACGCCCCCAAACTATCTGACAGCCGATCGTCTAATTGGTGCGTCAGCGCCCTTATCTGCCGCTCCATCCCGCTTCAAATTCACTTCAGTTGAGTTCGTAGCATGCTCGAGCCCGACCCACAATGACGTTGACATCTGAATTCTAAATCAACATACGAACGCTGTGCTCCAATAACTCCAGAGTATTGTTCAGTCCAAAACTCAATAAACAAAATTTAGAAAAAGATGTAATCATTTCCAAAATTCACATTTTTATCTAATGAAATATTGTTCAGTTCACATTTGCTGGTGTTTAGCCTTTCAAAAACATTTTACATTGCTGTCAAAAATTGACTTGCTCTCCTGCTTGCTCCACACAAAGGGAGACACACACTTATGACTTATATTCATCAGAGAAAGTTGATTTATTAAAAAAAGACAAACTCATCAAAGCCAATAAATCACTATATTCAAAGTGAGGATTTTGTTTGAAGATTTTTTAGGGTGATGTTGTCATAAGATATGACAACTGACATTCAAGGCCTCATTCGATAGAAGCTTTGAATGTATAAAAACGTAGCCTACAGCCTTAATTAAAATACAACGCAGCTTTTTTTTTTTTTTTTTTTTTCTGGAGCAAGCAATATGCAGTGGAACGGCCTCCAGTGGCTTTCAGCGAGGGAGCGGAGGGAACAAACAGCTCCGTGAGTGAGGAGCAGACAATCTTCTCTCCACTCCAGCCCGTTCCCATGCCCTGATACCACTATGCTGAATATGAAGCTACCGCCAGCTGGTTAGCTTAGCTTAGCATAAAGACTTGAAACAGGGAAACAGCTAATGTGGCTGTGTCCAAGGATCTGCCCACCAGCACCTCTAAAGATCACTGATTGATATAAAATATCATGTGTATTGTGTGAAAATGATACGTAGTGATTTTAAAGGGATTATGTGCTGGAATAATTTCCACTGGACATAGCATCTTTGTGCTAAGCAAATTAGCAGCTGGCTTCATATTTAGTGTACAAACATGAAAGTGGTATCAATCTGCTGTGGCAGTTTTATACTAACTTTGGATGAAAATTAACTTCTTAAAGGATCAGTTCAGATTTTTTTCAAGATCTTTCAATTCCCAAAGGCCTCATATGTACACTGGAAAAAGTTATTGGCTGCAATAATTCATCCTGTCCACATGTGATGGGATCCATCCCTTAAGAGGACCCTCTATGTTATGCTAGAAAGAGATCTCTTCATGTGTGGCCAGTTTTTTCAATATACATATGGCATGTGAGTGACTTTCTGACTGACTCATTTCACATGGGTACACTTGCAGCAAGATGTATTTTTGTATGTTCATACAGTGCATACGTCATTTTTTCCTGGAATGAATGTTGACTGTTTCTGACACAGTCAGTGTTACCACCAAAATGTTTATGTCTTCAAGTATAGTGCTGTGTCATCGTAACTGCATGCTGCTGAACCACACAGCTTTATGTTACTGGCTGATGTAGAAAAAAGGTTTACAATCTGTCACGGGTACAGATGTAGAACGAAACTCAATATGTTATTGTTAACTGTACTTGCAGTGTATACAGTGTGGCCAGGTCTGGTAGAAATTACAGTGATTTCCTGAACCGGTGTGTTTACTGTTCTGGGCTTCTGAGAATATAAAATGTCAAACACTTGAATATAATATGTATAATTTCTCATCATGAGCTCCACATTCAACAAATTTGAACAGTGACACTGTTTGATGTTTTGGCTCGGCCTTGTCATCATTTTAGATGTGAAAAGATATGGTGACTCTATAAGGTAAAAAGTACAGGCAGTTCCATTTTAGGGATTTTTCGCCAGTCTCATAACAAATAATCACACATTTGTAACATCTGCCAACATTTCAAACCACCAAAGTGTTTTAAAAGATAAAACGACACAGAATTCATTAATAATTTGTGCTTGCTGTCTGAAGTAAGAAGCATCTCTTTTTATCAGATATTGTTCCTGGCAATGCCGCGTTCCTTTTGAATTATAATGTACCTCTGTAAACGCTTACAAGCTGCTCTAAAGAACTCTCTGGTTATAAAATGCATGGTTTACAGATATGGCTGTCGAAGAAAAAAATAGATAATAGGTCGGGTTTGAAAAACAGTTCAATTTAAACAAATCTATCATATCTATCTAAAACATATCTAGCATCAACAGTAGAAGTCAGACTCAAAAAAACAAGAGTTTCTTATCCTACAACAACATTTAACAATTTCAGAGGGAGAAATCTATCAAAGATGACACAGACCTGCCAATTCTCCTCCAAGAACAGCCTCAGTAGTCCATAATGCAATACAGTAATAATATGGTGCAGACCCTATTCTCCAGCACAGACATGGATTCTTTTTATAGCAGGCAAACCTTATTATTTTTTACATGCTTACATTTTCATGTCGAAATACAAATACAGTATATTTGAGTTTGACACTTGGGCCTTCCGTTACCTGCAGTCACTTACACCTCTAAGTATTTTGCATTTTGCTTGAATAATTTAGGGCTCGGTAGAGTCTACAGCAGGATTATTATTAATGGGAGAAGGTGAAATGCAGACTGCAGCATTTGTACCTAGATGATAACAAGGATCTGGGGATGTTTCTGGGATGTGTACTGTGAGAAATCACTGGCTGATACTTCATGTTCAACCCTTTTGACAACATAAAATGTTTGTTTTTTTGGCTTTCACTCCATGTGTGGAACCAAATAGAGTTCTTCGTTCCTCCGCGGCGTGCCGTAAATGTAAATCATAGCATTTGCCTGTTAGCAGTACATTCTGTTCCATAAATGCAACATGAAAGTGAACTTCGGCCCTGCTGTGTATATTCTTACAATCTGCAAAATCAGAAAATTTACAGCTAGAAAGCTCTCTGATCACCCTGTTGACGCAGCTGTCACCAGCACAATGCCGTCTATACCTCCCTGCCTATTAATCAAACTTTGATTTGGTCTGTTTGTTGCTTACTTTTCAGAAAAACTGATGACGCCAGTTATTATATAGTCAGCTAAAGGCGATCAAAAGTGGCAGATAAATTAAGGATTTGACATGTAGAAAATGCAAATAAACTGATCAAAATTCAACCCCTCCTCTACATTTCAGCCTACCTGGAGTTGGTCTGGGTTTGGGGTGAAAAACACTGCAGATCAGCAGATCTTCCAACAGCTTAAGAGAATGTATACAGTGTGCAGGGTGACCTACACAACACACAGTCCAATTCAGAAATGTATCAGGGACTTTATGGCAGATATTCCCGGTGTTACACCCAAATCTGTGACTGCAGAGAGACAGCAAGACATGAGGCTACCATATCTGAGTACCTATCGTTTGCTTTTATAGTTCTGTGAATATATTTTTAAATCAAAACATTATCCCGAATTTCCCTCCGGGGATTAATAAAGGTTCATCTTATCTTATCTTATCTTATTAAAATAGATTTATGTTTTTTTAACAATTTAGTTTTGTGTGTTTTATAGGGCCTTTCTGTGTGGAGTTTGCATGTTTCTCCATGTTCGTGTGGGTTTCCTCTGGATTCTCCTCTTTAGTTTCCTCCCAAAACCAAAACATGTATCATCAGGAAGGACATCCAGCATAAAACCTATACCAAATCAATGTGCGAATATGTGAACCGCTGTGGCGAAGCCTAACGGAAGAAGCTGAAAGATGACCAACAACAACACAGTTTTGTTTGTTTTCTGTCACATATTTATCCCATTTATTATACAGGTACAATGAGGTCACATATTCTGACGACAGCAGTCAGAAATGGTGACCCTGTGTTGCTGGCTCTCTACGGTCACAGATTTCAGTGTAACACCGGCGCTGGAGCACCGTGAAGGGACAGCTTGAAAAGAAGCAGAATAAAGTGCTTTCATAGAGGAGAAAAGTGAGCGGTGGCAGCTGGGTTTGGATGTTAGATGTAAAGCCAAAATTATACGGTTATCTGTCTGCATGATCAGAACTTGAGCTACTGAGACAGAAATGCGTGGGACATGTGTCTGCAGAACAAAGTATTTAGCTGCACAACTTTAAAGCGCAAACCAGTTGCAGAGGTGTGGGCGCTCCTTTTGCCCCCCGTGTCCTTGCATTCCTATGTTTAAACACCACCGAGTGTGTGTTCAGGCTTGTGTGTGAATGCATGCGTACACAAGGCTGTGCACATGTGGATATGATTGGGAAGGAGGGTAAATTCTTGAAACAGGAAATGTGCTAGCAGAGCAATTTTCTTTTCTTTTTTTCAAAAGGAATCCTTGTGGAGTCCAGTTTGTTTCTTCTCTTTACAGGCGGGTAGAAGTGGAGAAGAGGAGGAAAGCAGGTAGCGGAGGGGTTTTGGGGGCACGGGAATAAGAAAGCGGCAGGTAGCTGTACATTTCACAGTTGATTAATGAGTCCGTGGGATGATGTCTCTTATCAACACTCTGCACATGGCGGAGAGAGAAGAAAGGTTTACTGGGGCTAGGAATGCTCCAATCACAGACGGCTCCCATTGCTGTCCCATCATTCCTTTCTGCGCTCACCCACCTGTTTTTTGTTGGGCTTCTCTTCTTCTCTTCTCCACAGCAGTTTCGTCGCTGATGCAATTGGACTCTTTACCCTGCGTTAGGTAACATGCCAATGAGTTTTTGTCTGAGGAACGAGTGATCCATCTGCTACTGTGCAGTTCACAGTGTGCATCACGGTCTTTGTTTGGAGATTACCACAGGAACTGATGTAAACGCTTGTAATGAGGTGTTAATGTGGCTTATGTCATCATGCAAGAGAAAAGTATAGTAGGCTGCTTGCTGCTGACAGCTGAATAAGATTCTGCACTAAAACACTGAGTTGCTACAGATGTGCTTCAAAATATCACTTTCACGCTTGACAGAACTGGATGTTTTGATATCAACTCCTGTTTATCAAGTCTGATACATGGACTGCGTGTGATGAGCCCTGATAAATATGTATGGCATGCACTAATGGCTCTCAAAACCGCTGCGATATGAGCTGAGAATGATAGTTATGTTGACGCCTGGGCAGAAAAATGCCAGCCACAGACCTTAGCACAGTAATACACGGTGAACATAAATCGCAGAGGGACAAAATGAGAAAAGAAAGAGCAGCAGACAATGAATTCAAAGTAATGGAGTGCTAATATCTTTGTGTGTAGAATATATATCCGTGTGAGATAAAATATCACTTTAATGTCAGCAAAAAAATGTTCAAATATTTTTGTTACAGGCGGTAAGCCAACTTATTTTCTTCCTGCTTTCATTTGTTCCACTAAAGGTGTTAATATTTCACTATAATTGGAGAAATCCTTTCTGGTTGATCAATTTGCAATACGGTATTAATGGCAGTTGTCGGGAATCAAAGTGATTAGAGAAAGACAGATGCAACACCAGTGAGTCTGTAGCTTTCTCTGGATGGACTGCAGTGCTCACCTACTGTCATCAAGAGGACTTTCTGCTTTTCTCAGGCGAATCACAGAAGACGGAGATAGGAAACATAAAAACGATGGATGTGAAAGCGGATCTGTTGCGTTTAAACCCAGCACATCACAGTGAAACAGTATTGGTTAAGCCAATAGTTCACATATAATTTAGCATGTTATTTACTGTAGGAGGAGGCATAAAATTAAAAAGAGTAAATCCACCGAGTCTTTACCGGGCACCATGGGAAGCTCTTGTTAGATTCACTTTAGCTGATACTACATGTTAAATTACAAACTCTTGCCTATTAGAACATTTATGATATATTTTTGGAATTTGGGCATGTGCCTCCATTCCTCCGTTTTACAAACACTCATTAAATAAAACAAAGGTTGGCCAAAGCAGTACCCAAGTGGTGGCGGTTCCAGATGGCAGCGAGAGGTAATTGAAAAATGTGGACTTCCCTACCTTGCATTCATGTGGCGGCTGTGCAGAAATATTTCTGCCTCTCCAGTGGGTTTCCTGCAAGACAAGACACATTTGATCATTATAAATGACACATCTGTGGTGCAACCTTTTTACTTTTTTAATATTTGATTTGATTTTTAAAAGCATCACAACTAAAAAGAGTATCATGGCACAAAACAAATCTCAGAGGATAGCACTTAAAAGCATTACTAAAAACACTTGTTTCCAAAGTGGTCCTCGATGGAAACAACAAACGCAATATATGGAAACAAACAAATTAATACATAAACCTACTAGTCCCCCTTGCAACTGCATGGCCATGGTTCAAACTCCCCAGCCTTAAAAGAGAACCATCAACATTCCCCACAGATCCACCTTAACTTTTGTTTTAAGACTTGCCTTTGTTTGGCCTTGTTTAATATGCAGGGGCAGGTTGTTCCATAAGAGCTTCTTGTTATTTCCCTTTTAATACGAGGAACACCACATTGCATAATGCTTGCTCGTGTGTTGCAATGATGTTGGCTTCCAATCATGTCAATTTGACAGTACATATATTGTGGGGCCCTATTGCGAATAATATCTTAGATATAATTGTCAGTTGTTTAACTCATTGCTTCATTTCTACTGATCCAATATGTATTCTGGTAGGAACACTGAGCATGTATCTGATAACAGTATTCTGCACTATACCTGCATTTTGTTTTTAAGCTTTTGGGAAAGTCCACTACACCATATGGTGCAGGCATAGTTGAAGTGGCACTGGATCAATGAGGCAATTAAAAGTGTTTTCACCTACATAAAGTTTAATGATATAAAAACATAAACTTTTTTTTTTTGTAATTTTAAATAAGGTTGTTGCTCCAATTTCCTCCCCAGAGACAGATTGGTCAAGATGGACTTCAAGTCATGAATTTATTGCGCTTATCAACATGGAAGTAAGGAAGCAAATAGACTTGCTTTGTGCAAATCTATGTATATATTCATTATTTTAAATCAATTAACAACACAAAACAATGAAAAATATTGTCCAGAAACTAGGGATGATAATTTAATAAAATTTTTCTTAACCAATACCTGTCCCTTGTTAACTGAATATTAACCATTAATTAACAAGATTAGTGCGTCCCATGCAGCAGTGCAACAGCTGCAGTGTATGAGCACAACAGACAAATGAGTCAACGGTTCACCGTAAGGAGAGCTACTGCAGCAGCGACGGTGGTGCATTCACTGTCTCCAGGTCACCGTCTGAGAGCGTTAGCAGCCACAGTGCTGCGTTCACTGTCTCCATTTCACCATCCGGGAGTGTTAGCAGCCACGGTGTCGCAGACATGCAGCCATTTTCCCAGTAAAAGTCTTCACAGCACATTTAGTTTAGTTTAGCAGGTTGTCAGCTGTGTGTCTGCCCGGGATAACAATGCTCTGTCTGTCAGGATTAAAGATATCGTTTGTCTGACAAACACTGTGTGTTTGTGCTACCTTAGCAGCTGCTAGCTGCTAGCATTACTGGCGGTTTTGTGCCCACTGTAGCATAACTTCAGCGAGTTTCCAACAGACCGTATGTGTGTGATGGTGGGGAGTGTGGGTTTGTTGGTGGCATTATAGAAGTGAACACAGGTGTGGCAGACAGTGTGTGTACAGTTTATTTTTTGGTCAATAAATGCTACGAGGCTACAAGCTACAACTCCTCAGCTGGAAGTCCCAAGCCAACTTCCTGTATCTGTGCCGGCTCTCTCTTAAGGTGGACCAGCTTTTCTTTTTCTTTTTTACAGTTTTTACCAGAAATGGAAGCAGACTAATAAGATTGAGTCATCTGCATAAAGCATAATTTTAGATGCTGCCAGCATATCATAAACATAAATTAAAAACAACGGTGGTATCAAAATGGAGCCCTGTGGTCCCCCACATGTGACCTCCATAACTGTGGACAGGGCCTCAGCAACAAATAGATTCACAATATGCATAATATTTGAAGGATTGCTTTATACTGTACACTTTACATAGAAGACTGAAATCATCGCTCTCTGTTAAAACTCTAGCAGATTGTTTGTGTGTGTATGTTCACACTTTGGTAAAAGTTTTGAACACAGGAAAGCCTGGAGTGTCCCTTACAGGCTTGTAAATTCTCAACCAGGGATGAGCTGGTTTACACAATAACACAAAAGGCTACATTACATGATAGTAAGCTTGAAAAGCCTTTTATATGTGAAATATTTCTGTCTAACCTGTTCATGTCATGTCTTTTACATTTTTTAAATTGTAATTACAGTCAATCTAGTTGGAGGTCATTCATGATATAATAACAACAGTGTGATATAGAAAAAAAGTACATCTTCACATTGTGAAATCTTAATTTGAGGGTCAAATCATGGGCATACAAATGTTAGATCAAAAGGCTCAAAAGGCCTATGAATTCCTTGAAACAAAATGTGTTTCAACAACAGACCTTTTTGAAAGCAAAGCTGGAACCCTTCAGATATTATAGGCTGAAAAAGCAAATTGAAAAAGTTAAATGGTCTGAAAAGTTGTCCTTGCAACTTTTCTATTACTTTATCTGACTGCTGAAACAAAAACTTTCAAGAAGGATGACAACTTTTCCGACACCGCTGTCCTTTCTGTCTATTCAGTGTCCAGTGAAGTTGGTTTGACCTTAGACTTTTGTACGCATGAGCATCTCTGAAAACTGCAGTAATATTTAAAGCGTTTTTATTAGTGAGCTTCAGCAAAATGCTTTTTGTTGTTTGTCACCATAGCCTATTATGAATATGTAGGCGATATTAGCTATAGAGGTAACGAATGGCAAAATATTGCATCAAAAGGAGCCAATAAGGGGTGCGCCTCCTTTTATGTTGACACAGTAAATGAGAACACATGCATATTTTTAAAGCCGTTGTTCTTTTAATGAATTTGTCTCTGCAGTTGCCACATAAGAAATGGTGTTACTTATGACACGTTGTTTGGCAAGTGAAAATTGTTTCAGTGAAGAGGAAAGAAACACAGAGACAGAGAGAGAGACTGTAATTGGAAATCAAAACAAGGGCCATATATTTTTTTAAGCAAACATCTTGGTTGTCTGCCGAGGAGAGTGGACAGCCGTATTGAACCAAACCACTTGAGATGTAATTCCTTGCTCCAATGAAGAAAGACTGGACATTTCTATTGTCAAGACCCAAAAAAAAAGTGAAGGTGAAAGAAAGCATTGAGGAAAGAGAGAGAATGAAAGAGAGGCATCAGGACGAACAAAGAGGCGACGGAGAGAACGAAGGAAGGCGGGAGAAGACGACTCAAGCTAGTGGAGCTGTGAAACAATCCGATATAGATTCTGCCATGGCTGTGCGACTCTGACTGCGTCATGCTTGCCCCTCTGCTTCTCACATGTGGGGCGGTTATTGATGGAGCCGTCATATCCAGGCTGAACATCTGTAATGAAATTCTACTCCTCTTATTGGATTTGGCGATGGGATCTCTGTCTCTCTCACAGCTGTAGTCTGGCATTTATTGCACAGCCACAGCCATCCTGTGAAGGGCACATACTGTATATATACACACAAAGCACCGCATGGAGTCCAGCGCGTAGGGATTATGTTGCTGCTCACCACTGTAGCTACTGTTTACCCTCTCAGGATTGGTCTGTCAACACTGCATTTTTTACTGTATTTTAATACTGTTTTTCATTCTCTGAAGAATGTTGACAATTGAGTCGGGAGTTACATTTTGTTTGTGGCTTCTGATAACATATTATTCTTGCAAAAGGAGAGGTCAGAAGGCAGATATAATGGACACAGGCTCCCAAAGAAAAAAGACGGACTGAAAACTAGAGCTAGAGTTGGTATCAGCAGTGGCTGCAGGCGGCATGCAACAATAGGTGGTTGGTGGGAAGAGCTCTGCAAGTGGAATTATGTGGGGGGCAGGAATAATAGAAATGACGTAGATTTGAACAGAATAGAATAAAAGAAATTGTATAATGCTCAGCAAATTTATGAATAATTTATCAGTAACGTACTAGAATGGAATCTGAATATTACAGTGGTCCATGAAGAGCTGTCGTGGTCACGGGAGGAGCTCTCAGCCGGATTTCCAAAGCAAGGAAAAGCGAAAGGCAAGAGAGCAAGAAAGAGGGACAGCACAAACAGGGCGAGGAGACAGAGTATAAAATTCACATGACAGGTCTCGTTATCTTGAATGCAAATGCCGGCTGTGTGTTTGCCAGAGTGACACATTGGTTCTTTTATTGATAAATTGAGGACCGCTATGCTATAATGCTACCAATATACTTTGCAGGGGCCCGGGTAGAGGACCCACTCTAAAGGCATAGATGATGACAGACTGTTTGGACTGCCTCTCATTACTCTTGCACCTCCCGGCCCAGTGAGTTTACATGTTTATGACGTGCACGCAGCGAAAGATTCATTATTCCTGCTGCCTATAGTGATTTAAAATGGTATGGGTGGATTTTTGGATTACAGGAGCTCTCAAAAAAATTAGCCTTGGTTTTTCTCACGACTGGAATATTTGAATTTAGAGCGGATGACCCATCAGGGCACCTCCTGCAGGATGAAATAAAACACCAGAAATACACCAACTATTTTCGTCCATTTCACTTGGCTTTTGACCAATTTGATTACATAATTACAGTATTTCCAAAATGAGATGTGAGGGAGGAACCGCTTTGAAACTCTACCTGATGACAGAGATATATCTTGTGCCAACATTTACAGCATTTCTAAACATTCTCCACTTAATCCTGCAACTTCAAACATCTCCAGCATCAGACTCCATTCATGCACCGTGAAGTGTGAAAATCCATTATGCAAACATATTCAATCCATACCTCTTGAGTTGAAGGGACAAATATAGGATAGCATTGTCTCTGTGGACGTGCACATGCCGCATACAGCCTGATGCCAGTGACTTGTAGGGAAATCATATTTACATGAACTATACATATTCCAGCATGAGACCCAATCACTGGGGAAGGACTTTCAAGGCCAACCTCAGTAAAACACCACTATTCCAGACAGTCCAGCAGTGTGTGGACAAGTATTCAGAAAAAAGATTTTCATTGGAAATTCATAAACTCAGTTCATGCTGCATTTCTCAAAGAGATTCACAAGTCATTGCATTTCTTTGCCCCTTTGTCTCTGAAGTGTTTCCCCTCACTGCTGCAGAGCTGCACAACAACTTACTACCCCTCAACCAATTAGAAAATTACTCAGCATATGAAATACTGTACACTAGTGCTTCATCAATTACGGTAAAACAGAGGATTTCGCTGCTCAAGCAAATCTGCCCGCAACCGTGGCGGTGGTCTTATTTATTTCCTGGTGTTAGCAGTCATATCATAACCAACTGCAAATAATATTAATGAATTATAAATATTTAAGTGTGCTGCACAACCAAAAGCAGGGAGGAAAACGTATAGCTCTAGACTTGGAATGAAGTGGCCATTATTGGGGATCACTCATTATACTTTGATGACATGTCAACATATCAAACAGTATTGATAAAAAATGCATTATCATAATGAATATGACATCTGTCAGTACCGGCAGCCGATAAATTACAAACTCTAACTAGTGACACAGTGCTCCAACATTGCATTAATTAACTTAAAAGAAAAGGGGTGTAGTGTGAGCTTGTAGCATGGATTATACTACCAGGAAGTCCAGGTAGAATCAGTAAATGATAGCTTTGTTTGATGTTTGCCAGTTAAATATAATTGTAATAGATTAACATACCGTTCAGCAGTGGAGAGTTTAAGAGAGTGTGAAGCAGACCGAGAGGCGGGAGAGTCAGATGAGGAAGAAGAGACGATCCGTGGAGGTCTGGAGTTACTGGCATGAGCCGCTCATCACTCCCATCATAAACTTTCTGGTTTGATTCTTTTGCCCCACACATGTCATCCCTTTGTATTTGAAAGTTGTCATGGTCCTGGGATTTTTCATAGTCTGTTTCCGGTTTTATTCTCATTCATACAGTTCACTCTCCCCATATGTCATGTCTGATTTTGCTTCCTGCCTTCCTGTGTGTGTTTTCCTGCCTTTGTGATTGACTGCACCTAATGAGTTTCACCTGTTCCTCATCAGCCCTGCTGTCAGCTGTCGCTCGTTATCACCTTTCTTTCCGTAGCTGCGTTCCATCAGTATTTTTTACTGACGGAGTGAAATGACCCTTAAGCATCTAACTGGTAGCCATGATGAGAGCTGGTGGACTTCTCTAAATGCTAAGGAAAGGTGCTTCAATGCTTCCACTTCTACACTGGACCATCCTTTACAAAAGGAAAGGAGATTATGCCGTCCCATAATTCTTTGCTGCCACAACATTTAAAGTTGAGGTTGACCAATTAATCCGGCCGATTTTTTGACATTTTTTTTTCATAATCGGCATTGACCGATACCTTAGCATATTATGCTAATTAGCAAGCAAGCTGCAGCAGCCCAGTGTTGTTGCTGTAGAACATGTGACACTGCCACAAACTGCAAGAAATCTCACCAGCTGCTGGCAGTAGCTTCATATCTGATATATCTGACAGATATGACTGGTTCTGAGTAGAGGTTTCCCGATTAATTGCGCAGATTTTTTGACATTTTTTCATAATCAGCATCGGCTGACGCCTGAGCATATTAAGCCGATTAGCCAGCAAGCGCTTCTACGGGCAGCCCAGTGTTGTTGCCGTAGAACACATATGACACCGCCACTTGTGTCAATCAAATTGCCAATCTACCGGCAAACCTCAGCAGATGAAGCCCAGTGGGCTAACCTTTGCAGAAGCGCGTGAGAAGAACAACGTCCTAACTGGGAGAAAGCGTGCAGACACAAAATGCAGATTTGAGAGACAGACCTAAACCGTTGTATTTTAGGTGGAGGTGGAGGAAAAAAGAAAACCAGCCAAAGATATCGCAAAAAAAGTGCATCTATATTGGCCATCATCTGTCCTGATTCTGCAAAAAATCATCATCCGCATAAAAATGGCCATAAAAAAACCCATAAAAAACCCTCGACCTCTAATTTAAAGCGATGCACCATTCATGAAAACAATATGCTTATCATGCATATTATTTTCATACAGTCATATACTGATTGACCTCATGACATTTTACATTGAGGTCAGGGAAAGTGTGTAGGAACAAACATTAGGATGTAGCTGACTGACTTTTTGCCTTTGTGTATTTAGTCTCTGTGCTCCCCTTGTCTTTTGTCAATTTGTTCACTTGAAATCTGCCAACTGCATCAGCCTGTCTTTTGGTAACCTTTAAGACTTTTTGTTTGATTAAACATATCTTCATTGAATCTGCCAGTCTCAGTTCTGCATTTGGGCCCACCTTGCTTGTGCAGCTCCCTGCATCGTAACATTTGCAGAATGATACCAAGCACATGATATCAATCACTGAGTCAAACCTGATGACTAAATAAAAAATGAATCAAACAGGCAGCACTCATGTTATGATATACTAGGTGTTATAATAGGTGTTCCTACCGTATATACATAACAAATGAATGGATAAACTGATCAGTGCATGTTAGTCTCTCTAATGTGGGGCTGAATGAGCATACTTGTCAACCCTGAGACCTTAAAAATAGGGAGGATTTCAAAACAAAGTGGGGAGTCTGGGGGTCGTCCCCAAGAAAAAGAGTTTCACAGACTTTGTTTTCTGCATTGTGGCAACAAAAAGAATGAAAATAAGAAAATAATAAGTACACAAAGTACACTGCATTTTTTGTTAAACCTTTAATTCACAGGAAATAGAGTAATTCACCCTTGAGTATTTCTTTCAGTTAGTACTCTCCATTTGTCTCTCTGTCTCTCATCCACTGAAGGTCCTTTCAGATACAAAGCAACAACACCATTGCGCTCTAAAACCCATTATTTCCAATGGCTTGCGCCATGCCACGATGGCTTTTCACTTCGTCGAGTAAAGCTCACCATTGGCCGCAGCACGCTGTGATATGCGCTGAACCCAGCGGTAAGAGCAGCTCATACACAAGCTCAAACTGTGCTGTGCTGCGAGTATAGACTGCTCTCTTCTGCCAGGAAATGACATTAGGTGTAGCTCTATTGTCGTCCAGGTGAAAACAGTAGGGATTATACAGGCTGTACAGAGCCAGACACGGGTTAAGATAATGTAAAGAGAAAATATAAGTGTGAAATTGTGAGAAATACAGGAAAATTGTAACCCGCGGGAGGTAACCAGGAGAGGGCACTGAAAAACGTGAGTCTCCTGGCAAAATCTGGAGGATTGGCAAGTATGTGCATGAGAAGGAGGAGGGGCTCACCACCCAGGCTCGGTTTCTGCATCAAAGTCAGCATGTTTAAGCCAAACTTCTTCTTGTTAAAACATGTTAGCTCTGCATAACATCAATTAAAGTACATTTTGATTTGCATTGAAAATCAATTTTGTTTGGCCTCTGTGCGTATGCAAGTGGCAACCTCCAGTACTGAAAAATGAAATACCAAAAGCTGCAGTTCTGCAAATGACCACTTGAGGCTGGCTCCAAAAAAAGCGAGTCAATTAAAATGCCAAACATTACAGCAAAAGTAAATGTTAACATTCTGGTACATAAAACGGTTTTGGTTTCCACAGCTTATATCTCTATTCACGACAACCGTCCGTGGGATTTTTTAAAATAACTCACCAGTTTAAATTATATTAAGGCTTAAAATTAAGCATAACTAAAGGCATGGCCTCTGTGAGTGACAGCTGGGTGCCCTCTCAGGTCGCTAGCTGCTAGTTAGCAAATGCTGCAACACCCGTGCCCACCTCTTTGCCCATTGTTGGATTATTGAGTTGTGTTGTCACTGCCAGAATGGCGACAGCCACCCACATTTACAACGGCCCACCTCACACCTAACCCTATTGTATCATGTTAACTCTAACCATAACTATAGACAAAGAGGGCGTGATGTGAGGTGGGCGCAGCATGACACGCTACTGAGGTGCTCCAGGCGGCAGGTGGGCAACATCGGTGACATCACGAAGACCACATCCATATTTTACATAGTCTATTGTCTTATCTCCTCTCAGGAATGTAGCTGGTCATGAAACAAGGGGGATGGGGTTATAACCATTTGGTAGCTTAGGACTCTTCCTTCAGTTTCTGCTTCGAGTGAGATATCAGATTTCTCTGGAATAATGTAGAGTTGCAGTCATCAATATATGCTGCAGGGGGAAGAGGAAGAACAGAGAGATTTTGACGTTTAAACACCTTAATGATTTGTAGTCCAGCTAAGAACACAATAGAGTTAAGTTCAGATCAAAAACTACAGAGAGAGTGCGGACAGCGATTTATTTAGTGGAGAGAAAATCTGTGCAGCTCAGTGCAATGGTAGAGAGCAGCTCTGGGAATCTCAGTGTTATATCGTGAGTGCATGTATTTGCGTGTGTGTGTGTGTGTGTGTGTGTGTGTGTGTGTAGCCTCATGTAAGGGTGTGTTGAAGTTAGTATTTTTAGGTCTTTGCCCAGGGCCGTTGTACTACCCTGGGTCTGTGTACTTTATGTATGCATTGAGGCATTGAGAGAGAAAGAGGAGAGGCGATGAGAGGGAGAGAGTACATGAAGGTGGAAGGGATGAATGGAGGGAAGAAGTGATGGTGTTGAACCCCCTCTCACCCCTGTGCCCGTCTCCATCTCTTTCAGAGGTGAGCTGCAGGTTTGTATTCTGAATGAGGGTATTGACTGGAGAACTACACTCCACAACCAACAAACCCCGACCCCAGAGGACCCCACAAGGCCTCCAGCAGCTGTGGACTGACGTGCTGAACAAACCCAATGTCAGGTCAAAACACCTCCTCTTACAGCCACACATCATGCAGGACTGAGAGAGAGAGAGAGAGAGAGAGAGAGAGAGAGAGAGAGAGAATGAGGGGGGAGTCAGAGAGGAGAGGTGAAGGAAGAGATGTAGACAGTATAGTAGTATAGTAGACAGAAATAACGAGAGAGCTGGGGAAATGGAGGGAATATGAAGGGAGTGAGGGGGTGATGTCTTACAGATAGTGATGAGGAGGGGAAGGCCTGTATACACATTGTGGATATGTGTGTGGATGCAGTGGAGTACTGAAGAGAGGAAGCAAAAGAGAGCTATGGAAAGGGGAGCAAAGACCAAGAGAAAAAAAGATGGGAAAAAGTGAGAAATCACACACCTGAAGATTTTTTCTGCTCTCTTTCTCCCACTACAGCAGTTTCTTGGTGAATACTGATACAGCACAGACGTATACCAAAGTGCTGCACTTTGTAGGTACGACTGACAGCGTTCTGAAGATGAAGCTAAATTATAGCTTTTGATTAGGAACTAAAAATAATAATAACTCTTTTGCATGCTGCAATCTGTAAGGAGGGACAGATAGAAGAACAGAATACCTTTAAACATCTATCTGATATGAATCAGTATACATCTCAAATCTCACCAGCTGCTGGCAGTGGCTTCATATCTAACGGACAGTTATGATTGTTTCTGAGGTCGCCCGATTAATCGGTCGCCCGTTTTAATCGGTCGCCTCAAAAATGTTGAACTATTCCTTTAACAGTGCCCAGTTAATGAGTTGCAATATTTCATAACAAAGATTTCTAGCTTAGTGCAAAGACTGGAAAGAGGAGGCCATCTGTTAAAGTAAGGTAACATAACCCGGGAAGTTACTGCTCCTAACCAAGAAAAAAATCTGGCACATAACCTCTGTAAAATGGAAGATTGTGGTTTTATACTTAGATGTTTGTATGAATTGAACAAACTAGATGTAATATGTTAATTAGTGAGCTTTATAAGAGCTTGTAGATGGATTATGTGACGGCTGGACAAAGCCAGGCAATATGTTTCCCCGTTTCCAGTCTTTAGGCTAAATAAAGCTAACCGTCTGTCGGTTGATGCCTTATGATTAGAGGACAGATATTAGAGTGGTATCGATCTTCTAATCTAACTTTCCGCAAGAAAGCGATTAAGCACATTTCCCAAAATATAGATGTTGCGTTAAAACAGCACAACTGGGAGGTTAGAGTCATAAGAAGGTGGATCAATGTGGTATATCTCCAAGAAATCAGCATGCCTTTATCAAAAATGAATGCTGGCTCTCTATCACCGGCATGATGACTGCTCCATCTTTTACAAAGATATCACTGGAGACTCCTTGAGATGGAAAGAAATGATAGAGTGAAGTAGGGCCGGACAGAGAGGAAGACGGCAAACATTTCATGGAAAAAGTAGGGAGGAGGGGTGATTAATTGAGGAGGTCAAGTACATCGAAAGAGAAGATGGTTGCTTGTTGATGCTTGCAGCTAATGGGAAGACAATAAGACAGTAATGGAGAAACACATAGCTGATGATTTGTTCTCATAGGAATGGTTTCTCCAAATACTTCCTGTCAAAAGAAGTGCTGTTGAGCTTCTGTTTTGCTCTGATTTTAAAGGGATAATTTTCGCCAGGCGGCAGTATAAATACTCTGTTTAACTTCACTTCAGAGCTAATTCACTGCAGACCACATCATCCAAGGCCGTGGCATTCAAAAACCTTTCATACTCCTTGTTGGTCTGATCTAAATGATTCATTTAGGTGACTAAATGGCCCTTAGAAGTGTGGGTACTTTTGAATATATTGCAGAGTAAAAACAGTACGATAGACTAAAGCTTTGGTATTTTGAGGACAATAACTCTAGCAACAAGACTCCATGATAAAAACTATATGATGCATATTCAGATAGCAAAACTTTTGGCTGGAATTGTCTTTCTTATGGGTATCTTTTTTAATCTTCTGCCACCTGGGACTGAATAATGATGTGTCTTTGGGAAAGGGATTTAAACAGTGAGGAGGTAAAGTATGGGGGGGAAATCCCAACATCCCAAACTATGGTATTCAAGTGACAGTGACAGGTTTAGCGTGACAGAGCCTTAAATTAAATTAGGATATTTATTCTCACTCACTGTCTCTCCACATTTTTCACTCTCCCAGCACCCACCCACACCGGCAAGTTACTATAAGAAGTGAGTAAAGCCGAAGCCCGCTATGAAGTTTAACTGTTTGCAATTTAGAAATTATAGATCTCGAGCAAGGTTGTTCTAAGAGTTGCAGCTACTACGGCTCCCAGCTCCCCCCTCCAACACTCAGGTCTAATGAGCTGGAACGAAAAGGAGACCAACTGCTGACGTTAGTGGCTGAGCATTAGCTTGAACCAGGCCTCATGCAGACCCACTTATCAGTAAATCACCTGTGTTCTGCAGACCGTGTGGCCAATTATATTGAGCTAAACCAGTGCACCAGAAACAAATCAGAGCACAGTGTTGTCATCCGCTTATTCCCGATCCAGAGAGGATTCCTGTTATTTTATTTAACCTTTATCTACTTACAGAGGGTAACCTGATTAGGATGTAATGTATTTTTCAAGATCTGGCTTCTTACTCACTTGCCCGCAAGGGTCAGTCATCACTGCAACTGGGAAGAGGGAATAGTGAGTGTGTACATCTGTGCGCATGTGTGTGAAGCTTCTCCAAGACATTAATAATGTTCTTTTGATTTGATATGATTGAGTTTATTTGAGTTTACCGCACAGAACAGCTGGGCATCAATTCAATCTCTGCAAGATTTTCCAACAAGATATGAGGTCCACAGTGGAATAAAATAGTGCTTATTTTAAGTTCATAGGGTGTATGAGGGAACTGAACTTCTCTCAGCACCGCAGGGGTCAAACTGCTTCTGATCCAGGATGTGTTTAAACTTTTGACAGCCAGCTTTAGTTTTAACCATTACAATGAAATCCCCTCAAATACAAAAGAATTGACCGTATTGATCTGCATGTAAGAGGCAGCGATAACACTGACATGACATTATGTCGAGTAATTTATCTTTCGACTTTTCGATAAAAATGATTGACAGTAGAAGGGGATTCTTATCAGGGTCGAGTAGCCTTCCCATTCATCAAAATTATAAGTCCGTGCATGAAAGTGAGAGTGCCTGTGCTGATAAATGCACTCTCTCTGAGCTTGTTTGATGTTGGACTTAACTATGCTTTCTCACCAAGGAGGAGATAATTTAAAGAAACCCACCCAAGCCCCAAAAAAGCTGCCTTTAAAACAAAAGAAAGTAATTACCGATATCAACTCAAAAGTGTGTGAACCACTTCTGCACAGCCTCAACTTTTATTTTCCATCCGTATACTTGTGGGTGTGTGTTCATATGCATGCACCTGTGTTCACTCTGTTCATGTGCACTCCTGCCTAGTGGTCCACTCAAATTACACACTTTATTATCTGGTCTCTCCAGCCAGCAAGCTCATTTGGAAATGAGATTTAAAAGAGCAATAAATATAGAATTATATGGAGGAAAAAAAGGAGTGATTTTAAAATTGTTTTGTCAGGGGTTGGTCCAAATCACAACTGAGCGTCTGGGAAAGAAAAGCACACAGAAAGACATAATAGCAGTGACTAACTTCCAGCCAGTGTTTATGTGCATTCAAGCCCCCTCGCTGAAAGCAGTATTTTCTCCACAGTTTGAAATCCTTTTCCCAGGATAATTATCCATTGTAGATGCCCATCCTCAGATAATGACTGCCTCACCACTGAGCTAGGAAATTAACAGGGACCCTGTGTGATGTGAACACAATGGAGAGACTGCCCCCTGTTTCAGCACTCAGCTAATTTTAACCAAGGATGAAAAAAGAAGCTGTTGTTAATACTCCCCTCCTGCTTATAAGGAATAACATAATTTCATTTCATGTATGATATCATCTAGAAGGAAGACAAAATTAAAAATAATGTGTGAAGACGCTGGTTTATGAAGTGAATGGCAACAGTGCCCCCTTGTGAAGCAGATGAGCAACTTCTCTGCATTCAACAACAGTGCAGCTGAAGATTTCCACATTTTTCTTTTCTTTCATACATTAAGAAGCTGATTCGTACGGTTCAGCCTCATACTGTCAATGCACCTTACTTACTTTAGCCACGCTAAAAAGGATTAAGTGATCAGGAAACGAACGGGACTGACAAAATGGCTGAGGAGAATGGGTTATGTGAAGTTGGGTTATTTTAAGGTAGCAGATCATGAGCAGTTTGTGGTGCTGAATAAATGACAGATAAAATAACACTATGAATAAAGTGCAATCACAAGCTGGTATTATGTCTACAGCAGGGTTTTTATAAGTGCATTAGTGCAGCGGGGGCCCTCAGTTTTAATTAGTGTATCAAGTATTACACATTTGTTTAGTGCTGTGCTAGTGTTCACAGAGGCTTAATTATATGATAGTGAAGGCCATTTTTCACCAGCTTGGCCTCTTTGTAAAGTAATAACTACTGGCTTACAGACCACTATTTTCAGCATTCAATTGAGACACTTGTTGAGAGCTGGCGAGAGGCCTGAAAGTCAGCTATAACTTGGCCATTATCGCAATTTACATATATTACGCAATCAATCTTTAGAAGAACCAGAAAAAAAACCAACAACAATAGGATCTGGAGCTAACACAACCTCACTGTGCTCTATGAGGCAACCAGATTTTGGAGGGAGGAGGTGTTTAGTGTATTCTGCTATTCTATTCACGCTGTCTGACCGTGCACCTCGCTACAATTTATAGCTTAGTTACACTCCATATAATCCCTATTAGCAGATGCTTAAGACTTCTGAAAGCAGTTAACTGTTGTTAGCCTGTGAAGTGTTAACCACAGCGAGAGATGGATGACTTAATTTGTGGATTTTATATTATGCACGTAACATTTGTGGGGGGGGGCAAAACAGCTAGATCAGGGTGACTTTGGCAGTGATCCATCTGCACTACATGTGGGCCTCTACGACCCTGCGTCGAAAACTTAAATCATCAGCAACAGTTCTTCTATTAACCCCACAAGTTAATGGGATTATCTTGTCTGAAAGGTAAAATGAGGGTGAAGCATCAGCTTTCGACAGGGACTCAGTGAGCGCCTGAGCTGTCCTACCGTTAACCTACACATCAGCAAGGGGTCAAGATGGGTATTGATGAGCAGATCTGTATGTGTTTGACCCTATACTTTTATCTGAAGTCAGTTAATCCTCGTCGATGCTTGCCCTGGCTCTGTGCCTGACACCTTCCACGCAGAGAGTAGGTTGATGAATTAAAGCCTCATCAAACTGTGGCTTAGCGGAGTTGAGCTAGGTACATTAAATCAATACTAATAACCCCTGTGAGTGTATGTGTGACAACACCAGCATCTGGGCGTGTACTATACTTTTAACTTGCGTCGCTCATCAGGTGCGTGGGACAGACAGACAACTTCATTGTCCTCATCTAACCTGACAGTCTGTTACTGTGCGCTCTGACCGCCTGGTGCCAGGCTTATTTATATGCTGCTGGTGAGAGAGATCTCGGGGAGAGCAAATTGCCTTGCACGGAGAGACAGCCATCACTGCTTTGAAGTGTGAGCATCTCTGCGTGTGTGTGTGTGTACGTGTGCGTGCATAGGCTCACTTCGTCTCCTGCAGCAGCAGGACAAGCTGTACGTATTTATGCTACGGGGGAAATACAAATCTGTGCATGGATTTTATTTATTGATGACAAGTTTGTGTTGTCTGTTGTCTGGCAGTGAGCGCTGGAGATTTATCAAGTTCAGCAGGAAGCCGCGTTCTTGCGGGTCAACAAGCAGGTGAACGCGCCCGTTGCTATCTGCTGGTTCGCACCAGCTCTCAGTGGACTTGTGATGTACGGGGCTCGGAGGGCCGCCCTGCCCCTGATGTACCTGCAGCGGAACACGCAGCCCCGTAGTGCCTGACTCCCTGACTCATGTCCCTCGCTGTGGAGCTGCAGAGGATGAAGCAGCCATACATCATAGGCCAACTGTGTCCTCAGAGGCGGCGACAGACAAAACCAACAGAATCAATAAAGCTTCAGCTCAAGCCCTGCTTCTGTGCACTCAGACCTCACCTCGGCCTCTGTGCCTTCTTTTTTAAGTCAAATTCTCCTCTCATTACACTTCTTGTCCATTTTTCTCTCCATTTCATCTTTTCCAGAGTGACATCATTTATCTGTGACTGACTTCATCTTCTGTCAATACTATCTCTATCTGCCCTTCTTCCCAGCCCCAGGTGAACATGCTGATACACAACGGAGTTGTCAGCCTTGACAGGAGAAGAGAAAAAAAAAAGGTCGAGAAGCACTTAAGAAAGAAAGAAAAAGACCAAGTCCTAAGGATTACCGAAGGCCATTCAGCTTGTTAGTACAGCAGCACCTACATCAGACAAATGCATACTTAATTTTTTTTTTTTTCAGAGGGGACTGAGTGATTCAAGCTCTGGAGGGGTGAATGCTTCCCAAATAGACAGTTTAAATGATGGAGGGCTTTGTGTAGTACCCACAAACCATTTCAGACAGCAGTGGAAATGCTATTAGAGAGATAGAAGGAGCACTGGGGAGTAGTTCGCGGTAATTAAACTGGAGCGTCAATGTCACTGCTACCTGTTTATGACCCAAAAGAGTCGCAGTTTCCTGTGTTGAGGAGGTTTAGCTTTCATTTATTACTGCCGATTATTATTATGCAGTCCTCCCACAAAGGACCTGGATTACATTTTTGGGAAATGGTACTTTAATCTCTCTTGGAAATATTTCCCCGTAAAAATGATACTTCCAAGATAACAGTTGTGTTAAAGTTGTTAAGTGTAGATGAAAGGTTCAAATCTGAAATGCTATAAATATATTCTTGAATCATTTTGCTAATTAATATTTTAAAACCAGCGCTTATTTCTGTCCTTGAAATTAAAGCTAAAACAAGCGAGTGTAAGCATGTGAGACCACTTTAATAGCAGGGTGCTTTTCTTTTAGCGCCAGTGCATCATTTTGTAACAGTAGGCATGTTTTACACTTCTTTCATCTCATTTGGTAGAAGATGAAAAAGCTCAAATTGATTTACTAAAAGACGCTGCTTCTTGCAAAACAACTTTAATTTGAAGTTTCACATCAACAGAGCCGTTGTCAGACATTTGGGAATAAAACATTGCCAATGTTTCAACATTGTAGCTGCTTATAATATAAGTAAAATGTCACACTATGTGTGATACTATTGTGACTTGACAGCATCTATTTACATAATCTCTTGGTGTAATATGGATTCATATTGGATTCACATTCAGCTGCCTACAACCAACAGGCTGCCAAAAATGCATATGTGCAAACATAGGGCAGGCTTACATAAGAAATTGGATTTTGAGATCGGCAGTGTCTGTGTGTGTGTGTGTGTGTGTGTGTGTGTGTGTGTGTGTGTGTGTGTGTGTGTGGTTTTCTGTGTCTGTACTAGTTCACCAAAATCCTGCAGGTCTAAATTCATACATGGTTTTGTGTACTTAACGTGACTGTGTGCATTTAAGGCTATGTGTACATGCATGAGGATGTTTATGGAGTGGTGTGGAGGAGTGTATGTGTGTGTGTGTGTGTGTGTGTGTGTGTGTGTGTGCGCAACTCGGTTGTGCCCAGCATCTGGCCACCCGACATTGACCCGGATCAGTTTCTTGGGCCAGCTGGGTCAACAACATTATGCTTGACTTTTTAATTTAACGAGGTATTGATCTTCCTCCGTGTGTTTATTTCTGTGTGTGTGTGTGTCTGTGGGGGTGAGTGAAGATAAGCAGGGAGACAGGGCCAGGCCAAGAAAGGGAGGCACGTTCTGGAAGAGCAAATTTGACATAAAAATCCGATCAATTGCTGCAGCCCGTTCCCGGTCTGACAGCCGGCGCTGCTCCTTCAAGTACAAAAAACCCAAAACTCACATGAGTAACCCCGCCGGATCATTCGCCTTGACAGAAAACACAAACATTTCTTAATTGTTTTCCTGTAATGCAATGTTTAGAGACCTGCTAGAAGATTTATATGACAGGGCGCATGGATAAACACAGAAGCACACACACACATGCACACACACATGCAGGGTGCTGAGGCGCGTGAATATTCAATATCTATTTTTAACACAGCTGCACACCATCATTGATACCTTTTGCACCGAGGTACAAAAACAGACTCGCTAAAAGCCCACATGCTTTTGACATAACCATGAAATTATATGTGCGACGTGCACACACAATCCCAAATGCACAGTCCTGCCCACACACTGCACACACAGGCAGATGTCTCTGTGAGGGCAAACAGGATGCTAGTCAAGTCCAGGGCCTTTCGAAGAGTGAGCAGACGATGGCACACTGACGGGTGTACTTTGTCATCTCGATAACATGACATTGCATGTGATAATGGCACATGAATAACCTGGATGTGGTCCGCCATAGCACCAGGCGGTACACAAAAAGGGGGAAATGATAGCGCCGAGTATCGAAATGAGATCATTCAAATGCACCTCGGTCACAGCTGAGATTACAGGCTTGTATCAAACGCCCAACACACACAGATATACACATCGCTGGCACCCACTGAGTGCAAAGGCGATGTCTCTGGCTGTGTTCCTGGCTGTTGATTATAAAAAGGGGGAATATCATTTAAAGACAAATTGGCACTCCAGGAACACTGAGGGAAGTCTGCAACAGTCATTATTATCTCCACCAAACATGCCCAGGAAGCAAAGACGAAAACTGTACAATTTGTTCAGTAACTCCAAACTTAATTTTATTGTATTACACTAGATATATACACTGAGCATTTTGATACTTCCAATTGTGATGCGGCAGAGAGTTTTGGGGCAAAAGATTAAGAAGAGGAAAGGAGTACATAAAAGAGGAAGAAAGACGATAAGAAGAGCAAGAAAGACAGGCGTACAGCAAAATGATGGACAGAGAAAACAGAGAGACTGCATGTCACGTTACTGCCAATACTGCACTGCAATGTTATAACCTGCACACTACCATCCTAATCATTTATTCAACTCATCTGTTACATAAATAAACCAAAACACAACAGATTTGCCACTGGCTTCCTGTGTGTGTGTGTGTGTGTGTGTGTGTGTGTGTGTGTGTGTGAGAGAGAGAGAAGAAAGTCAAATCTTCAGCAGCAGAGCGTGGTGGCTAACAGCATGGATGAGTCATCAGCCCAGCAGACTCTTACTGGCTTACATGCAGGTGCACACGCATGCACACATATAGGCTGCACATGAGTAGAGTCACACAACTGGACACGCAATTTAAAAGGAGCCTTTGAAGCTGCACACACACAGATGTTTAGACCGCTTACGGATATATTGTGTGTGGCTTAGAAGTGTGGGCAGGGATGATGCGCTGTGCTGCATGTAGGCATGCAGAGGCAGCGAAGTGACTTAAAATGAATAGCGGAGCCCCTGGGCATGATGCCAGGGAGGGAAAAAAAAAGAAAAAAAAAAGAGAGGGAAGCAAGGTGAAAAAGTGAGCCGGGACAGGTAGAGGGAGATGGATGCAGAGAACGAGGGATGAAAATACTACAGAAATAGTGCAAAACTAAAGAGAAATGTATGTAAGAGGTGGACAAGGCGAGCAGCGGAGGGTGGGAGGCAGTGTTGGATGTTCTGAGTGAAGGAGAGAGTGGGAGGGAGTTCAGGCGGGAGGCAACAAGGATACAGTGTAAAGAGAGGGAGGGAGGGAGGGAGGGAGAGAGAGAGAGAGAGAGAGAGAGAGAGAGAGAGAGGGCTTGATTATGGAGGAATGTGTCTGTTCAGAGTATGGGAGATGGGACGGACTGATTGCACCACACCAGGTGTTGAAGAGGGGTGAGAGGGGAGCAGCAACAAAAGCAGACATCTCTTTCTCTCCACACCAGCAGTGATAACTAGTATCCGGCTGGAAATGGTCTGTCCACAGTGATCCACACAGCTCTGGGGGAACAGAGCAGCAGCGGCAGTGACTGTGACCGTGGGGGCAGGCAGACTATAATGGAGGTAAGTCACCTCCAGCTGGACTTGAGGGAAGGTTGTGGCTGGTTGACTGGATGTGACAGGGGGCAATTGATGGTGCAGACTCAGTCAGGGCTCACAGCCTTGCAACTCGAAACAGAAGTGAGTGTGGGTAACAGGTCCCGCAGATCTGAGTGTGTATTTGTCTTACATGTGGCTTACATAAAGTTTTTAAGATATGTTTGTAGGAACCAAATAGGTTCATTTTAGTACCACACTCAGTTGCTTATTTAGTTCAACATTCTGACTGAACCAAAGTTTCTCAGCATGCAGGCTGTCCAAGTCTTTTACTACTTTTAATATGCAAGCTCAAAGTAAAAAACATCTCTGTGTGAGGACTTGCCAGCTCTGAATGAAATGTCTGCTTTCATTTTTTTTTTCTTTGCATGAAACTGCCAATCACCTTCTCTACTTTCAGCACAGCCATTCCTGGACAAACCATTGTTTTTAAACTGGTGAAATAATAGGGAATGGCATGGGGCTTTACACTATACACAACAATTTGGGGAAATTTGGACACAGAGCCAGTTGTTATAGGTGTTTTAACCATGAATTAAGTGTGTCCATATATATATGTCACACCCTATGATTTGAAAGTAATTGGCTGAACTGTTCTTGAATATTCTTATGAGTTTGCTGTTAATTTATAGTAGCACAAGGAAAGGATTTGTGTGGGGAGTAATTTACCCTAAATGTATGTGTTGAGACCTGTGGGGAACATGAATTACTGTACATTGTGCTGGTTACAAGGTGGATGGTTTAGTGTGGGGCACCTGCTCAGGCATGTTCAGCTTTGCTCTGTGCTGTAACTTACTGTACAGAGAAAATCACAGGGGAGGGACGGACTCACAAGGCGTGGAGGACGAAAGTAGCAAAGACATTGTCACAGCTGAGATATTTGTTTGTCTTATGTGGAATTGTTTTTGTTGACATCCAGGTTGTGTTTTTTAAATCTTTTATATTTGCAATCGTTTCGTGGGGAATTAATGTGGCTCAGTTCCATATCTGTAGCGTGTGACAAACCACTGGAGCTGTCATGACCTGCTAAAGAAGACGCGTCTTAAAATAACTGTCCCAGATACCCAAATGCAGCAGCATCCTTTCATGAGTGAAGGCTCTGTGTCAGAGAAGTGCAGCATCCCAACACCTCTGTGAGTCTCAGCTCAGGATGATGTTGCAGAACTTTTCAGTGTTGATTCACATAAACTTCCTTAAAATAGAATTATATTCTGACGGTATACGAATGAGCTGAGCAACTGTGCACAGCGGGTGAGTATTAGGCGTGACTTTTGAGAGTTATGACGGCACCTCAAACTGTTGAAAGAACCATGCAGAGTTTCCCTTTAGCATTGCAAGGTCAGGGGGGCTTATTTTGGAGCTGAGCGCAGGTATCGCACGCAGCACATATTTCCAGCTGCTTTCAGAATGATACAGACCCCTGAAAATGAGCTCATTATGTCTTCTCTTACTCCCACATTACACCAGCCACACACACACACAGCCACAGCAGATTAGGAGGATGGGAGGATGGTTATGCTCAAGAATGACAACCTTATCACTGAGTCTTCAGCTTGCAGGGTCAATGGGCCCCAGTGCCAGGAAAGGTCTCATTCTTATCCACCTACCTATACAAGTCATCCCACTGTGATACCGTATCAAACAAAAATATGTAAGACAGACTTTGAAGAAATGGTGCCGTGACTATATGAGAAATGCAGACGTAAAACGCATCATTCACTGGTGCTACTTAGATAAAAACCTTTATCTCTCATTTGTATGTGGAACGTAGTTTTATGACCCGACATTGTAATATCGCTACAAAACCAGAGCAAAGCATTATTCTAATCTGACACCAGTAATAGCCAGTATTACCAATATAACTTCTACATTTTGACAGCAAGTGTGCCGTCCTTGCTTTCAGCAAGCTCAATTAGTGTACAAATAATAATGTGACACAACAACAAAGCTTTTTATGACAATCCATCAAGTTTAAATTTCATGTTCACGAGGCTGTCATATCATGCATAAATGACACAGCCTGTTCAAAACGAGTGGCGGGTAATGGAAAAGGTAAATATTCACGGGTAATGGATGGGCAATAATTTTAAATGTCTAAAAATACTTCCATTTGTTCCAATTCACTTTCGCTTGCTGTTTTTAGAGCGCGATAAAAGCCTTTTGACGTAAATATTTCATGACTATAGAGCTGGCCGGTGATCTGCAATATCAAACCGAAGACACATACAAGATTTTTAAAACCATTTTTGGACTGATACCAGGGCGCTGCATAAGTTTGAAGCATTACAGAAAAGTGCAGTTGTAATGCAATAATCAATCTTGGATGGATGGATGCAGCTCAATAAAGGAATATAAAAGGAAATCTCACATTTAATTTTAAGACTCCTTAAATTCACGAGCATCAATTCCCATCCTCGTCGCAGCACTAAAGGCCCCCATTTAGACTCCATTAAAAATACATTTTCCTCTATACTCCAGCTGCCAAGGTTATGCAAATGTCTGTATTACAGGAGCAGTAGTTGGCCAGCCAGTGCACACAAGCACCTTATCTACTAAAACCTAAAGGAGGTTGATTGTTTGGATGACCTAATGTCTCATTTGGATGCACATAATGGTATCTGAATGCAATCTAATTTGAACAGGGGGGTCCTTCACTAAAAGCTGGCCTTGAGTCGAAGATGTGGCCACACGGCTGCCAATAGGCGACATTGAGATCGAACTGATGAGCAATAAATGATTTACTCACGTGAGCATGCAATTCTCGAGCCTTCCCATCCAAACCCCTCAAAACTCTAAACAGAGGAGACATTGACTGTTTGCTGGACAATGCAACAGTCATCAGTGTGTCAATGTTAGGTCCAACGAATATAAATCTCTCTCACACACACACTCTGTCTTTCCACGTCTCTTTCTGCTCGTGCCTCTCTCTCCGTGCCTGGTATTCCATCTCCTTCATCTGGGGCGCTAATGAGTGTCTGCTATTCTGCTCTTCAGCATTGAAGCCCTATTCATGCTCAATCTCCTTTACAATGCACTAAAGGGATTACCCAATTAGCTGCTATTGGTTGCCGTTGTTCGTCAGTGTGTGTGTGTGTTTGTGTGTGCGTGTGTGTGTGTGTTTGGTCACTAGATAGATGTGTTAGCAGTGAAACTGACAGATAGATGGCTGTCTGTACCCCACATATTATCCCCAGTTGATGTCCTGCTGGAGGCCACATTACTCATCCGCACAACTCAGTCACAGTGAGTAAGACATAAGATGGGGAAGTGTGTCAATGTGTGTGTGTGAGAGAGAGAGAGAGAGAGAGAGAGAGAGAGAGAGACTGAGGCCTTAACGGGCCACAGAGGATGGCAGAGTAAAAGACAGAGTATTACCTTTCAATAATTCAAACTATCAGCCTTATATATATATATATATATATATATATATATATATATATATATATATATATATATATATATATATATATATATAACTCTCTCCTGTCATACATGAGCATGTTTCTTCTTCTCCTAATTTGTGACTTTAATTTCTGCCATGTCATGCCTGAGATAATGGGAAATGCCTGCTTCATTACATGTGAATCATCAGTCACTTTGTTTGAGCCGCAGATCGATTCCAGTTATCTAAGGTGTTACATCACACTGGGAGCAACATGCTCGACCGTACATTTAGAGGATCGAACAGCATAATAAGGATTGATTTACACTGATGTCTCCTCCAGAGTTAAAGGTGTAATCCAGAATTTTTGACCATCTAAATCTTAGTTACCGTGCTGTTTGATTTTTATTCCTGGCACATTTATAGCATCATGAAGGAAAATATTATGACGCACTGCCTTTTAAAAATGTATCTTATCATTTTGATGTTAACTGCAATTCCTACGTTGGGACAGAACACAGCAATGAATTAACAAACAAGTATTACTCGTGAAGTCACAGTCTGATATGACATGGATGTTGCGGAAATGTCAGATTGTTAACAGACATCCCTGCCAGTACTTGAACACATCACACTGGACGCCTTTGCAAAGCAAACTGTGCCTCCATCTCCATAACTGGTGCCTTCAAATGGGGTTGTTTTTACCGTGTTCATGACAAGGGTCCACATGAGTGCCCCTCTTTGTAGTAATCAAAACATTTATGAAAGCTCAGAGATTACGAGCTGAAGATTAGCAGCACTGTTCTCACGACTTAACCACTTGAACACCACGCATATCGTGTATACGACTTCCCGTGTTGTAACACAAGCTCACAAGTTTCATCTGAAGGCACCATATCTCACAATTTTATGAAAATATTAACAACAATGGGTTAGCCAAAATATCGGCTGCAATACTACAATATGATAAACATGTTTTAAAATTAAAAGTAATAAAAAATAAGGAATTTTTTGAAACATGAATTGGAGGTGATAGATATAAAACAGCGTATAGGTTTACCATCCACCATCTTACCTGGGTAGTGTTTACAACTGCCAACTATACGACACCTAGTTGCTTTACCAGAAGCACCACAAAGACCAGGGAGGCAGACCCGGACTGGAGGAAAACACAGTGCCTACCTTCTAAATATCTGACTTTAAATAAGGCTACGAAAGTGACTTTTAAAATAATTCATTTCTTTTATCCCTCCAAGGTATTTCTACAAAAATATAAAAAGCCCATTGTTGTTGACTGCTCATTTTGTCACCGTCGTGCCATCGTGCCCCCACTCTTGTATTTTATGGCAATACATTTGCACTTTAATAATTTCACAATATATTGATTCAGGACTTTCTTCTCCTTTCTTACCCTTCTACCAAAGCATAGCAATATTATATTATTAATTTGATCCTATTACCTGCAAAATCTCATATTCAGAAATCTCATCTATCTATCTATCTATCTATCTATCTATCTATCTATCTATCTATCTATGTTTTCTGTCAGTAATTTGATCCCCTGGCATTATCTGTCTGTTTTTATTTGCTCTATATTCATTTTGCTATTTGTCAATAAATCATGTGTGAAGTAAACATACATGTTAATAACAAGAAGAGCTCGTCCTAAATAACATTTCATTATAGGCCTATTGTTCAAATCCAGCAAGCCAGCTACGTTACAGTCCACACATGAAGTGCCAATAACAGTAACCGCATCCTGACAAGGCCGAGTGGACACACGTGGTTGTTTCACCACATCTAACCCAGTGTCATCCGTCTTGAATCCTGCAGTCTGTCATCACGGACATCACTTCTTGTCAGCTTACCTCATGCCTTCACACAATTTCCTTTCAGCGACGCAAATAAAAAAATAATCCATGTCTTGATCAGGTAGGTGAAAGTAATCCAGTCCGAGAAAGATTTGTACTTCAGTAGTTCAGGTGAAACTTGCGATTTTGCAAAATTTCCGCGACTAATCCGCATTATTATTGTAAAGTTATTGCTCAAAACGACGAGTCCCATAGGAGATCTGATGAAGGCATTAAAGCAAAAACTTACTTTATCAACTAAAACAACTCCTCATTTACATTTCAAGAGGCTCTTAAACCTCTCCTCTCAGCATCAAAACAAACCCCACACCGGCTGACCGGAAAAAAACGACAAAACAGGAAGTAACGTGTAATTTCCGACAATTTCCGATTTCTGCGTAAAAGATAAGATGTAGTATATTAGCCATTCAGAATATCAAAGATAGTTCTTATATATTAAGTTCACGCAAAAATTAATAAATGAATAAAATCATTGCAATATACTGTAAATGGACAATTATAAGAATTCATGACTGAAAGCATGATTTGTTATCTTGGAGCTATAAGGTTGAAAAAAAGCATTGGTCCACTCTAGACATTAGAACATGTCCTACCTACTGTTTTATATCTATGTGGGAGGTAATATTAAAGCCTAGACACGCCAATCGGACATCAGAGAACAAGCAGCGACGAAGGCCACCAGTTGGATCACCTCTTGTCGCCTCACTTTGCCTCAAGTTGTCTCAAGTTGCCTTTGTCTTCGCCAAAAAGTTGCACTCGAACACACCGCAAAGACTACAGCCGACGGCCAACTACCACAAACGTCCTGTGCCGGTGTGAGAAGACATAACTTTCCACACCAGCAGGTCGCGATAGTCTTTTTCAGTCAAAAATGAAGCTGGATGACCGAGGACTGCGGATATACAAGCCGTTGTTATGATACATACATGAAACAGCGATGTTTACTGACCGTTTTCACACCACTCACCACTTAGCTTCATTCTAGATGTACATGTCACTGTGAAAATATCAGTGCATTGGAAAAATGATGAGATGAGGATGAAAAATGAGTAGAGCCTTAGAAGAGCAAACAAGTAAAGTCAAGAGGGTGTATGACCTCTTGACTTAACTTGTTTGCTTGCTTTCCTTACTGTATGTTTGTTTCTCTTCTCGTGCACTGATTTGCTTGAGCTGAAACACCAGAGTGATTCCTCTCACCAGCAGGCACCGCCACCAATTCAATACAGGTAGAGCCGACGGTGTGGGACACGGCAAAAAAAAAATACTAGGCTGACATACGCTTACCAGCGGCCCCAAACTGTCCAACGGCTGACCATCACCTTGATGTGTCAGGGCCCGGAGAGTGGACCGCCACTGAATTTAAGATCAGTTTACTTATGGGGAATGCTATGGACTATGGTCTGTGGTGGAGACTCAATAGCATTGTTTCTTTAAAGTTTAAACAATGCCACTGAGTTCCACAATGGAAAGTGTTTTTGGAGTTTGACCCATATTAAGGACTAAAAGTCAGGATATCTCAGCCTCTACTGCTTCACTTTTGACCATGACGTGTTTCCCTCACAAGTCCTCAAACTTTATGTTAAAATGGCAGTAATTCAACTTTAAATTAAAAAAAAAACAACTTTAGAGTAGTAAAACATGCAAAAACACTGCAATGACCCTTTAAAGCTTGAAAATTATGTCACAGATGGAAAGTGCTTCAACAGGCGGGTCCTTCAAATAAAGAAATACTGTGTATGAAATTCTGAGTGTGTTAAGACGGCACACATGAACAAAGAAGCGTAAGCCGTCTGAGACTGACCTAAAAAAACAGACACACTGAACTAGATAGATTACACATGCATCTGTTAGAAATTACCATAAAGACAGTGAGAATTAAAGCGATGCCATCTGGCGCCGTGGCAGTGTGTAAAGGTACAGTGAAAACAGAGGAGACTTTCATGGTCATTGTGAGACAGGTATAAATCCTGGACCCTTTATAGTGCGATGCTGCCTTCCACTGGCTGTGGTAATGGATTGGCTATGCCCTCGGAGTGTGTGTTATGTGTGACTGCGTGCATGTGTCTGAGTGTGTGTGTGTGTTTGGGGGTGCATTGTCAGCTGGTCTTGCGCGGGACAGGGCTTTGTGTCAGGCAGCAGGTCAGCTGGGGTGCGAAAGCTTGTATGACCCCCCCCCCCCCCCCACACACACACACACACACACACACACACACACACACACATAAGATTATATGTATGCATGCATCCATACACACCACTCACACACCCCTCTGATCCCATCTCACCAAAGGTCTTAAATCACGCTGTCCACTCAAAAACCACATAGTCAGATCATTTGTAAATTTGCAATGATGGAACAATAGAAAGATTTCCAAATCACTTCAATATTTGCAACAAATAGTAGCAAAAACTGACCGATTCTGTCCTGCAAATGAGTGTGAACATGAAAGTGAATGGTAGGATCATTGTCCAAGCTTGGGGGTTGAATGGGACTAATCGAGGGACAATGGTAGTTAGATGAAGGGATGCTGTTGAAAAAGATTATGGTAGATCTGCAGAGATACTGTATATTGCAAAAATACTTTATGGAAAGAACTTTCAGATAATATGATGTAATGTGACGTAAAGTTTAGTGCAACTCTGTCTGCACATGTTGAAATATCAGACCATAAATAGTCATACTGCTTCCCATTAGTTCGGTTTTGACAAACTGATTTTTTTTATGCGGCATCAATGAATCAGTGGCACTCTATCAGTAGATGTGAGGTGAGGCTGTCAGTATTCTTCACATTAAGAGAAAGTACACTGTGACTCGTGACAAAAATGGGGTGTAAGATTTACACTTGTTTTGTCAGCAGCGTGGCTCAGGGGCCATATCTCTTCTGTTGTTGTTGTTTGTTCATTTGGAACACAGCACCTTGTATATTTTCCTGTCGTGATGTGTGATTGTGCTTCATCCACAAGGTGTTTTGTCAACAGTGTGGGTTGCTGAACGCTCTGCTGCCTTTCGAGAGACTTGTACGCCAGCAATGAGGCTGTGTGAAAGTGTGCATGTGTAAAAGTTGTGTGCGAGAGAGTGGGTCTCTGCGTGTGCGTCTGAACAAACAGCATAGAGGCAGGACGGTGGTAAATCACTATAAAACTGAAGCTCTCCAGCTTTCTCATTGTGAGGACTAGTCATTTATTTAACACTCAAATATGGTCCTGGGCTGTTTGGGGAGAATACATCAACCGGCACACAAGAGTCCACACAAAGAGCGGCACACTTCAACAGACAAAGAGCGAAAAGAGAGAGGGCAAGCGCCTTTTTCTCCCCTTCACATGAAGTGTTGTTTGTTCAGGGTGGGTGCAGGGCACCGAGTGGGACGGATGGATGGAGGGAGGGAGGGACTGATGGAAGTAGGGAGAGAGGGGTGGGGAGAAGGATGAATGGTTATTACAAAGTAAATCGATGCACAATCGGAGGGTGTCTGTGGGTGATAGTGGGGAGGAGAGGGGGGCACACGGGGGGTGTAAAAGATCTTTTGTGAAGGCTGGGAGTTAATCACTTGAGCGGCACACGCCAGTTCTATGGGAGCACATGTTGTACACTGTTGGCTCCCCTGGGGGGGGAGGTCCCAAAACACACCCACACACACAGAGTTGAATTTACATGTCAGTTATAATGCAAAGCTGGGTACAGGCCGACTAGAAAGACCCACCCCCTCCAACAGAACAGTTAGCAGACCCTCCTGGCTGTAGTGATAGTGTAAGGCTTGCATTTGCTGCTGGTTCATTCAAGGGCATACACACACACAGAGACGTACACACAGGACTGGATAGATGACTCTACAGGGGCCTTGCTAGAGATGGATGCTTAGATTGACCTGGCAGTAAGTACAATCTATTGTTTCATTATTTCAGTCCCATGTCAGTGGTGGATGCAAATATGTGAGAGTGATAGTGAAGGCTGGGGTTTAGATTTAGCGGCAGACATCCAGGCACGGCAGAATAGAGGCAGTCATGTCAGAGACTGTTTACATCAGACTGGGGGACTGCTTTGCAGGTACAATTTAACATTACTCAACATTTACTGTTTACTTTCTGGAATATATTTTGAATTTCATACAGAAAACATGAAACAGAAAATGAAAGCTGAAGCTGTGCTGGAAGACTTCCAACTGGCTGTGTGATTCACAAGCCTTCAATTTAGGATTATCTTTCCTTCTATGTATTCAACTTAAATAGACTATAACTGTCAGCTTGGTATTGTGCCGTGTAGAAACCACTCAAACTTTCCTCCTCTGTCTCATCTGCTGTCTGTCTCTGATGCTCCTTTTATTCTCCCCATGATGAAACATCTATTTTGTACATGTCTCATCTCACTTATCATTGTTTTCCGGGCGATGAAAAGTGACAGCTTTGATCAGCTCTCCCGCCTTCGTTCTGCATTTTTCCCCTTCAAGCATGTCAGTCAAACACCACAAGGAAATGACACTGACAGCTATGTGCATCCTCACAAATACCACGACGCAACCAATGATCATGGATTAGCCTGAAGCCAAATACAATGTACACTAATACATGACTTATGGCAGGCCATTAGTGCCATGCTTTGTTGGTGTGGCCATTTTAAAATGGTTAAAGGCTGAGGACCAGGTGGTTGGGGGAGCACATGAGCCTGATCAGCTAGCATGGAGCCCTTTGCTACTAAGTCACTACTTTTCCCCAGTGGGTTGGAGATCATGGCTAGTAGCATCTGGGGTCTGGGTGACCTTTAAAGGGAGGTGGGGATGTGATTAGAGAGCAATACTTGTACCTCTGTGAAAAGTTGTCCATGTATTATAAGTCTAATCCAACCTTTATTTCATAATTACAGCCATTCACAGTATTAGAACTTGTTATTTTAGTGTGAACTGTCTATACTGTGTTCACATACAGCAGCAAATACATAATGTTTGAATAGCATTATTCAGATGGCGGGCCCAGCCAAGTGTTGAGTAGGCTGTAAGTAGCCTAAATTGCCAGTTAGTTTAGCAGAAGGGCACCCAAAGGGTTATTTGTCAAATTCAACGGCTGAGCCATAAATCTAGACACACAAAGCCAGGCTGAGTGCCAAGATGGACTTTTTTTTTTTTACTTTGTTTGTTTAGCAAATGTGAACACACCTGCTTCAACACTGCATGTCTGGACTGGACAGTAAACAATAGAATTTAACAACCCTATAAAAACGGAGACTATGACATGGTTTGGTCCTTTCATGAAAGAACCTCCTGTTTAAGAAAGAAAGAAAGAAAGATATTCCTTTATTAGTCCCACAGTGGGGAAATTCAGTTTTACACTCTGTTTTTCACACACAGTACATATACATGCGTCAATGGAGAGATTTCAGAGTGATGGGGCTGCTCCTGACAAGCGCCCAGAGCAGTTGGGGGTTTGGTGCCTTGCTCAGGGGCACCTCGGCAGTGCCCAAGAGGTAAACTGGCACCTCTCCAGCAACCAGTTGGTCTTGGTCCATGGGGGTCTTGAATCCGTGACGTCCGCATCCTAACCCAAGTCCTTACAGACTGAGCTACTGCCGCCCCTTTAAGGATCAACGGTTGATATCCTCTGTGTTTAACATGTTATCCGTATCTTGTCTTGCAGATGGAGCCACTGACAGCACTTCTCTGGGGTGATGAGTCGGTTCTTCCCTTCGCTTCTGTGTGATTTGACCACCTGAACCTCAGCCCCCACACTCCTCTCACCTATGCCTGCAGGACCATGGGCAGTGTCAGCAGCCTCGTCAACGGCAACAGCCTCAACAGCAAACACTGCAAGGCATCTGAACACAGGTTAAAGAAGGGAGCAAATCCTCACAGAAAGAGCGGAGGTTGCAGCCTTGATGAGTTACTGAAGTGTGGCTTCACTCAGGGCTCCTCGTCTACTACTCAGCCCTCTAAAGGCCTGTCACACTCCCGGTCAGGTCGAAGTGAAGATTTTTTTTTACATCAAGGTGTGTGGCATCAGATGGCATTAAAACCATGGTTCAAAGAAATATATTGCACAGTTATAAAGCATAACATGTTTATTTTGTTCCATACAAGGTGAGCCATAAACCAAGGTCAGTGTACCATAGAGGAGGATCAATGGAAGATTGTGCAGGCGGAAAGAACAGAGATGGGGAATCAGACGGCCGACTGCAACCAAAACTGCTGCTCATGTCAGGAAAAATGACTGAAAGGGTGAGCAAAATGCCCATTGTTTCTTCTTTCGCGCTTCACCCAAATGATATGACTACGTTTAAAAGGAACGGTTCAACATTTTTGGGAAATATTTGCTCTCTTGCCACAAGTTAGATGAGAAGATTTAAGGGGAACTACGCCATGTTTAAAATTCATACATGTTATTCCTATGGTCTAAGACAGTCCAAAAATCCAAGTAAACATAAACAACTCTCTCCCTCATCCCAAAACTAGAGTGTTAAACCTCAAACTTGTGATATCTTAGGGTATGTGGAGCTGCTCCATAGATAATAAATGGGGAAAGATGTTATAGATGACACTGAGAGCACCCTGGGGAATACCCTAAGTCTTTGGGGACACTACAATAAAATAAAGCTCATTTGGGTATAAAACAGAAACAACTGGCCACTGTGGGTTCATAAAATCAGTCTCCCATGACTGTCCATGGAGCTGCTGCAGAGTTTATACCTATCACAAGTTTTTCACTTACTTCTCTGGTTTCTGGCTTTAAGAGAGGTTAGCTCATGTTCATAAATATTGTTTGAACTTTCCAAGGCCATGGAAATAACATTGTAGGATTCTTAATTTAGGTGATATTATCATTTAATGGCACATTTGTACAGTAAATGTGCTGGAGCCAGAAGATGGTTAGCTGAGGATAAAGACTGGAAACAGGTGAAATCAGCTAGCTTGGCTCTGTGTAAAAGTAACAATGCCCATCTGCAACTCTTATATTTGTTTATAGAAACAATATTTAATCAGATATTAACTGATATTATGATGATATGTCCGTTTTCATAGCCTCATCAAATGTAGCTCTGCTGTGCTTTACCAGACTGGAACCGTTGCTATGGTTATCCTTACAACCATTAAGAAGTCACACTGCAGAACTGCTACACACTTTGAAAACCTCGCAGCGAAGTTGAGGATAAAACATGCACAGCAGGTAGTTTAATTGGTGGCGGCTATTCCTCATAACCTGTGTTGAACCTTCCCAGCGTATTAATCACCCCCCTCCCAGATTAATGACCTAAGAATGCCTTGATCTTCTCAGTGAAGTAATTTCTGTGCCAGGAATACATAGGCAAACCGGAGTCTTTTTCAATAGGTCTTTATTCCTCAGGGGCAAGAGGGGGAGAAAGGAGAGGAATAGGAAGCAGCTTTAAAAGAGACAGAGTAGAGAATAAGAGAGAAAAGAAAGAGGGCCAAAGAGAGTTTGAGGGATAGAAAGAGAGGGGGGAAAACGAGGAAAGGCATCCCAGTCATGAAGTCAGTGAGAAGGAATGCTGAGCTCACAAGCTTTACCTCTTACACTTCAGCAGTAGCTCATATTATTAATATCACAGAGGAGGGCTATTCATCTTCGCTCAGCACATGGGGGAGAGATGGGGGATGCAGAGGGGTGGAGAGGAGGACAGAAAGGAAGGAGAGGAACTGTGGTGCTGCTTGTGACGTTCCTGGACAGCACAGATGGGGCATGCGGAGTATAAGTTCAGCTTTGAAATGAGTTTTCTCTTTTTATGACAGTCTAGTGAATTTTACTTGCAACTACTGGCTTTTAATACTGCCAACTTGTAGTGAAGCAATTCTGCACGCTCCAGTGCTTCAATTTCTAATATGAAAAGATATGATTGGGGGAAAAAACATATCCTTTTCATTTGTACAGACTTCCAGCACATGATAATATTTATCTCTGTGAAAAACAGTCATGATGAATGTCTGGCTCTTCATACTCTCTGTGAAAGCTATGACAAGAACCACTGAATATGAAAACAAAAATTGGGAAGAGCACCCCTGACTGTGTGTCATTTCACTACTCTAGACCTCGGCTGAGAAGTCATTGGTCCGTTCCACTGCCTTCAAGCCTGTGATTCCCAAGAGTATATCCTCAACAGAGACAGGCCACAACAACCTGGATATCCTTTGTCCTCTGGAGAAAGCAAGGAGTCCAGATATTAGACACAAGCAAGACACCTTCTCAGGTCTTTATCTAGATTATATTGTTGCTTTAAGATTATTAAGGTTGAAGGACAGATTACACTAAAATAAAATAACATTTCTTTTCCTTTCAGGGACTCTCTCTGACTCTGGACGTAACTCTATGTCGAGCCTGCCCACCCACAGCACTAGTGGCAGCCTAAGTGCTTCCACGGGCCCCGTCAGTCACAGCGATGGCAGCTCAGCTCCCGCAAACAGCCTCAGCAAGGGAGCGCAACCCAGTTTCCCTCCATGGGTCAATGGGAACCTTGACTGTAGGTACAAGGCTGATTTAAACAGCGGAGGGTTGGCACCTAAGGCTAATGGGGACACCGGCTCCCCACTTTCTGCAGATGAGCCAAACACTCTCTCTGAAACTGCAGGTGGGATCCGGTCCCCCATCACTACAGATGAGTCACTGATTGAACGTTTGGAACAAAGGCTGCTGGAGAGAGAGACTGAACTGCAGGAGCTACAGGTACCACGTTATCATGCTATAAAAAAAACAGCATGTACTCTTAATCAAGATCAGTATAAACAGAAGTTAGATGGTACCATTGTGATCATTTTTACTAATATGTCTTCACTTTACAATAGGTGAGTTTTGAAGACAAGGAAGCAGACACCTGCCAGCTGTTTGAGGAGAGACAAAGGTACTGCTCTGAGGAGATGGAGGGACTGAAGCAGCGATGCTCCTTAAGGTTACAGCAAGTGTCCCAAATGGCAACAAAAACCCAGCAAGCACTCCAGCTGCAGGTCAGCCAGCTGCAGGTCAGCCCATCTCTTTTCTTTCTAGTCCCCTAGTTCATTTTCATCCCACCAGTCCTTCCCCCTTTCCAATGAATCATTTAAAGGGAAAATTTGTCACCTTTTATGTGGATGTCCAGTCCGTGTTGGTGGTAAGTGTAGTCAGTTGAAGCAAAAAAATCTTAAGTGTGTGCAATATTGACTGAGAAAGCTGAGTTACCCTGCTCACGGAGCCATGCTGGCTGAGCCTACATGTACCAAGATGCATTGCGTGCAAGCTTCTGACACCAGAGTTTCCTCACCATTGATATATAAAGAGAACTAGAAACAGCATTCGAGGGAGGGCCCCATTCATTCCTATGAAAGTTACTCAGTGGCACATGAAGCAAAAAAAGCTTGACTTTCAAGCGTAAAATTACCGTATTTTTCGCACTATAAGGTGCACTTAAAATCGCCCAACTGTTCAACTCAGACACTGATGATGAAGGATTTGATGGATTTGTGTTGAGAGTTATTGAAGTTATTGAGTTATTGAGTTAACTGAATAAAGTTTGACTTTTGACTGTTTTGTTTTGCTTAATTCGCCTTATAATCCGATGCACCTTAAAGTGCGAAAAATACGGTACCCAGATCATTCGGTGATCTTCTGCATCCATTGGGCCCATAAAGTAGGTGCAGCAGCGTTTCCTTTAACTCCGCCTCCCAGCCCTCAGTCCAGCTGCGGTCTTGGTCTCATTCACATGAACGGAGGAAGGGAAATAACTCTGGATTTGGCTCTTACTGCATTTTGCAACTTTTAGGACCTAATGATTTAAAAAAGAGCAATTCAAGTGTTTGTACTGGGAAGTTGATTTACCTAAAAAAAAAAATATGGGAAAAGTCTTTCTGGGCCCAATGGCATTACGTGATGGGCACAGAAGTTGTATTTCCACCGTTTGGCCACTATGTAAAATTCCTAGGGGCTTGGTCCCTGCTGGCCATATGGTCTTGCATGGTTAATGCAGCTGCAGACTTAGCTGGAAAAAATGCGGCTGAATATCCAAGTCAGCCAGAACGCTTCTGTGCTCATAATTTGGGATGCCATTGTCACTGCTGGAAACGTAGCTAGTTTGCAATACAAGCGAAGAGAACAGGGAAGTTCTGTTTTTGAGGACCATCTAAAGTTACCCAGTTATGGAAACTAGAAATCCAAGCTGAAATAGCAACCTGTAGCTCTTCCTCACATCCAACTACATCACAGTCACATCAAATGATGGAACTGGATGCAGGAAGGACAACAGATTTTGCAGCAGCAAACTCAGATTTCTTGGTCAATTTAATCTGCACTTATTGCTTCAATCGACTACATTTACCATGAACATTGATTGGACATGCAAATAAAAGGTGGTGCATTTTCCCTTTAAGATATACATACAGTATTTTATCTTAATTTCTTTTAAGAAAAAAAGCATAGAAATTCCACACAATGAGTGAAATCAGAAATGAACTCTTGTGCAGGCGGAAAAGGAAAGGCTTCAGGAGGATGTCTCAAAGCTAGGCCGAGAGAAGGATCTTGTTGAGCTCAGACTGAGGTCTTATGCGACAGAGAGCTCACAGCTCACTCCGACACTCGAGGAAACTCAATGGGAGGTGAGTAATGGGTCGAGTGATATCATTTTGAAAACTTGTTGCTACACCAATACAATCTGGTAAAACCTTGAAGGCAGCTGAAGAGGTGGTGGAACATAATGTTCTTCTATCACCGGAGAAAAAAATCACCAATATGCATCATGTTTAATAAGAAAAAGAAACCCATCATAAAAGAGTCAGAAATAACAGATTCTTATATAACCAGTGGGGGTGTATAATATATACAGAGAATTAGAACCAACTCAGTTCTCCTCAACTCTAGGGATCTTTTTAGCCTTTCAGCTCTTTGTTTAGATTTTACAGCTCCCAACTTTACTGGTTTGGTTCAACATCGCTCTCATCCAGCAGTTTTGCAGCAAACCAGCTCTGATAAACCAACTGCACCCTCCCTGCCCAGCACCAAAACTCAGACAAACAAAGTTAGCAACGAGCTGGGGAACACAGTGAACACTTTCCTCAAGATTTGGTGGACTACAAGACAGAGCTAGAGTGAATATCAGACTTACATTTGCTGTGCGGCCATAAAACATAACTTCAAATTAATGCTGCTCTGTGCTCTGTGTATGCCAGATGTAAATAGGCAACCATTTATTAAAGGTGTTATTGATAACATTTTTATGTAGATGAATATTTTTCTAAATCATACATCTACAGAGCCTTTAGAAATGTGCTGAATACAAGTATGGCTTTTCCTGAAAAAAAAAAAACTTATTATGAAACAACTTATTATGATAGGGAATTACTCATTTTAAAATTATGGGGGGTACAAAATGAGTGTTTATGATGATTCCCACTTCTAACAAGTCTTATGAGCCAATAGTAAAGCAATGTAGGCATCACATGGTGTCTCTGTGTCATATAGATAGACATAGATAAATGGCTGAGACTGACAGTAAATGCCTGGCAAAGAATTGTGGTTAAGTAAATGCAATGGAACAGGGGAGGGAGAATGTGATATCGAGTGGCTGAATCTTAACAGTGTTAAAAATTAGCACCTTATAGCACCTTTAACACATTTGCCACAACTTTATGTAATTGCTGATTATGTTAACGTTGTGTTTGCAGCCAGCTGTGTTGGCCCCAACTGGCTAAAAAAAACAAGCAAGCTTCTCAACGAAGCTGGTTATACTGATTTATATCTTTAGCTTACTTTTGGCATGAGGTGAAAATGAATAAGTAGTGTTCCCCATGCATACTATTGTCATTTGATGTTTTATAAAGCAATGTAACTTACCAGTGCTTAATGCTGTTAATCCAGCAGTTGACTTGATTCTTTAACTGCCAGTGTGGGGTTCAAATCACACACACTACTCATTTTCATGTCTCTGTCTAAATGCAGGTGTGCCAAAAGACCGGGGAGATCTCACTGCTGAAGCAGCAGCTGAGAGACAGCCAGTCAGAAGTCAACCACAAGCTCAACGAGATAGTCAGCCTCAGAGCGTCACTGAAGGAAAACACAGCAAAGATGGAGACGCTCGAGAGACAGAATAAAGACCACGAGGACAAACTCCACTCTCGCACCATAGAGGCTGAGGTTAGTCAGTTCATAATTCAATGGCAATTCATTCCAGCATGGCATTCAAATAATGATGTGTGAATAAAATGCCCATATGGTGTTGACAAGATGAAAGCACTTTGAGCTAGGAAGGATACCTGCTATTATGTGTTGGTGCTACACTCAACTGTGACCTTGACACTGTTTTCAGTGTCTGTTTGGCAGACTTATATAATCAAGTCAAACAGTCAAAATAAGTGAGCTTATTTGACACTTCATATTAGACCTGTTTTATCAGTCAAAATAGTCATCTTAATTGCTGAATATGTTTAATAATTTTAATTCAGGTGTGCCAAAATGAACTTCAGCGAAAGAAGAATGAGGCCGATTTGCTGAGAGAGAAAGTGGGCAAACTGGAAAAGGACATTCAAGCAATGAAAATGGATCTGGCTGTGGCTAAAGAGCGGAGGCTGCAGCACAGTTTGCAGCTCGAGGCCCATGTCCAGACTCAGGCCCTGGAAAGACTGATCCAAGTCCCAGACTCCCCTGCCCAGGACCAGGTGGACGAGAAGAGTGGAAACATGGCCACAGAATCACTCCAGAGAGAAGTGGAGAGACTGAAGCAGCAGCTCAAGGAGGAGAAGGACGCACAAGAGAGGCTGGCCAACAGCTTTGAGCAAGAGAGGCTAACGTGGAACAAGGAGAAAGACCGGGTCATCAAGTATCAGAAGCAGCTCCAGGTCAACTACCTGCAGGTGCACAAGAAGAACCAGGATCTGGAGAGGATCCTGAAGGAGCTGACCGCTGAACTGGAGAGCCGGACGGAGCTCGGCATGGACATCAACTACAGCTCAGGGTTACAGACGTATGACGACGTTATTGCCACAGAGATTTGATGGGAGCACTTATACACATTCACAGTGAACAGTGAACTTGGCACGTGACTGTTTTTTCACCACAGATATTTATGATATTATAACAGCTGGAGATCAGTCACTGCTACTTAGTGTTTTACCAGGGTTATTTAATAGAATGTGCATAATCTAGTGTATTTAATGTCCAGGTCACACAGAAATGTGCTAGATGACACTGTTAGTACTTCTTTAAAAGTAAGTTATTTAATGTTCAAATGAGAATATTTTGTTTACTATGCCATCTGACAGGATCACCCATCGTTAAAATCATGCACCAGTTTAAATATCATTTTATTAGTTGTTCACTGATAGCTGATGATTAATGTCTGGTGGTAGCACATGAACAGCATGATAGTGGCTTAACATCTGTCCCTTCTTGCATGGCAAATGGCAGTGACGTATCATCTGTGAGTCTGTGGTCCTGAACCTTGAGACTAGCCTTGTGTATCCACATTACTGTGTACTCCCACTGTCCATTCTTAGGGGGGTTGTTTGTACATGGAAAACAGTTTTACACCATTTTAAAACAATACACCAATCTTAAAAAAAAAACAGTTTTCACTTTAAAATACATGATAAAATCATTTACGCTGTCATGCATTTTTCCTTAAATTCAGTTCAAAAGTAAAGATTTAAAGCCTCTGAACACACTCACAAGTGTTAACAGTTATTCTAGCTGGTTAGGCCTCTGCTCAAACTGAGCCAAAGCAAATTGTGAAATCTGATCTGAGATCTTCAAAAACTTGCAAAAACTCTTGCAAGACTCGCTGCCTAACCTTAACTATACAGGGTCAATATCTAACTTTAACATTCTTGCAAGAGTTTCCCTAGTTTGCTGGTCCCCTTCTGGCCCCTACCGAAATTTGTTAGGTCACAAATCTACCAATAAGAATGATAAAAGTGCAATTTGTCCCGCCCTAACAGGTTCAACAAAGCTAACAGGATACTCAAGAGGATGTGACTCAATTATAATGCCCTCAAATGGAGTTGTGTTTACGAGATGGGAAGTCGTGTACACAATGTGAAGAATATCGCTGCAAAGCAACAGCAATATTAACGTTACTGTCCAAGTCTAAAAGCCACAGAGGCTAACAATTTAGAAAGCTAGCAAGTGGGTAATATAAGGCAGGAAATGCAAAGACATACACTGTAAAGAATTTCACTGTAAAATAACAGTAAATTACTGGCAGCAGGGACGACAGTAATTTACTGTTATTTTACAATGCACCTACTGTAATTTATTTTAAGATAAGATAAGATAAGATATTCCTTTATTAGTCCCACAGTGGGGAAATTTACACGTTACAGCAGCAATACAAATAAAATAAATTAGTATATACATAATAGAAAATAGAAAAAAGTAAAGACAGAAAAAATGTGTCCATCATATCAATGATATAATTGTACATAAAGTCCTTATTGCACTTATGTCCGGTGAGTTTGTTGTGAATGTGACTGTGATTGTGGTTTACTGGGAGCAGTGCTGGTTGTGGAGTCTAACAGCTGCAGGCAGGAAGGACCGTCTGTAACGCTCCTTCGTACACTTAGGGTGTAGCAGCCTGTCACTGAAGGAGCTCTCCAGAGCTCTGATGGTGTCTCTCATGGGGTGGGAGTCCTTCTCCATCATGGATGACAGCTTAGCCGTCATCCTCCTCTCTCCCACCACCTGTACTGTGTCCAGAGAGCATCCCAGGACAGAGCTGGCCCTTTTAATGATCTTATCCAGCCTCTTCCTGTCTGCAGCTGTGATGCTGCTGCCCCAGCAAACCACTCCATAAAATATGGCTGATGCCACAACAGTGTCATAAAATGTTTTCAATTAACAGTATAGCACTGTATTTTGAATTACAGTATATTACCATAGGATAACAGTGGGTGGTATGGTAATTTCACAGCACCATCCATCCATCCATCGTCAACCGCTTATCCCGTTAGGGGTCGCGGGGGGGCTGGAGCCGATCCCAGCTGGCATTGGGCAAAGGCTGGGTACACCCTGGACAGGTCGCCAGTCCATCGCAGGGCACATAGAGAGAGACAACATATAGACAGACAACCATTCACACTCACATTCACACCTACGGGCAATTTAGAGTCATCAATTAACCTAAACAGCATGTCTTTGGACGGTGGGAGGAAGCCGGAGTACCCGGAGAGAACCCACGCTTACACGGGGAGAACATGCAAACTCCACACAGAAGAGCCGCAAGCTGGAATCGAACCTGCGACCCTCTTGCTGTGAGGCGACAGCGCTAACCACTACACCACCGTGCAGCCCATTTCACAGCACATCTACAGTTATTTATTTTAACAGTATACTACCGTATTTTGGATTACAGTACATGACAGTAGGATAACTGTGTTATGATAATTTTACAGTATACACCATTTTATTTACAAATGATATTAAATCTACTATTTTGCATTTAATTTCTATAAATCCCCACAAATTAAAAAGTAGCTTATAACATCATACAGGGCTTTTGAAATTCTGGACTGAACAGCAAGTCAATCTGGGCCCATGTCCATCCTCATGTTTATCAGCAGGTAACATTCACAAGTTCTACTATTAATATGCAAGACATGACTTTTCTTGTATTTTACTTTAATTGTGTATCTTCTTGTGCTTGTGCTTCTACCTTAAGCATATCACAAAGGCATCCAGCAACATGCTTCCACCACTATTTGCCTGTCTGTGCCAAGTGAAGAAAAGTAGCAGGTCAAGCTAGCAGAGGAGACTGAGGAGAGTAACACAGGAATAGTTCTACTTCACTCAGCAATTGGTCTGCAAAACAAGGTAGACAGAGCTACCGCAACAGACTTCAATTTGATGTGTGAATGTGAAGCAGCCTGGCCTAATGGCAGAGGAGAAATATTAGATTGTTGGAAATACAAACATTTTCTTCAGACATTGTATAAAATTACTGAGAAAAACAGTATATAACTAAAATTGCAATATACTGTACATCATTAACTTACAATGCACTGAAATGAACTTTCATGGGCTTCACCATTTCTCACAACGTCAAACAAACACGTCACAAGTCCTGAACTCTGAAACTTTCCACTTAAGAGGTCATGAACGCAACATGAGGGGGGCGTTCATATGAGTCCAACACATAAACACGGTTAACAGGACCCCATTTGAAGGCTCCATAAATCTATGCATGCCCACACAGTCCTGAGCAGAGGGCTAATCAGCAAAATTAACTGAAAAGACCTGTGTTGGTGTACACAGGCTTTGAGTCAATATGCACTACTGAAGTTGATATACTGCATATTACTATATCATCTGCAGGTTTTCGTCTTTCTCTGGATCTTGTCAAAGTCAAACTTTCTGTTACTGAGAACATTTCAGTAAATTCACCTTGCAAGGCAGCACTGCTACATGTGTCAATTCAGGTGCCATATAAAGGTCCTAATATCACTCATACAGTCACTCCACTGAACAGATATACCACTGATAAATGAAACGACTTCAGTGTAGTTCAGGAGAAGTTGTAATCTAGTTCTTAGATTTAATTTAATCCATCTACAAATTTGAGCAGAGATGCTGAACACTTTGGATCTGTGGACAGTGCTGCTGCATTGTTGAATGTGCATGAAACTGCTTAAAGCAAACCTTATGCCTGAACCTGTTCATTACTGATACAGAAATGCACATAATACAGTACTGTATATACTGTATACCAGAGAACACAGCTGACAGATAGCAAGGGCAAATGCAAATTTGGGGATTTGTGCTCTGTGTGTGTTTAGAGAGAGGGAGATTAAACGGGGCTGGAAAGAATACAATAAAAGCAAATATTATAAAAGAAAAACAGAGGAAAAAAGGTGATCTCCCGGTAATGTCTATCTCTCTCCCTACATTGTTCATCTAACTTCGTGAGAGTTCGCTGGCACGGTTCCACTTGGAGACAAACAATCCTTCTGAGCAGCAGCAACCCCGGACATTTGGCTCTGCTATTTTGGAACTATTCCACTTCTCCCACAAGGGCAAAGTAGTTTGTGAAGCAAAAGTTTAACTCCTCTACCCACTCAATACTCAGGTGCTCACATAGACTATCAGGCAGAAATATATGCACACACCGCGCTGGTCAAGAATGTGTGGCAGTCGCTGTAATGAGGCTGCTTGAGATTGCTCAGCTACCCACCATTACATTACATTACCACAGCAGGTCAGGAGAGATTTGGAGGCAGACAGACTAAGTGGAAGTGAGGTGAGGTGCTGTAACCAGAGGCACTCAAACTCAAAAGTCTGATAAGTGTTTCACAGCCCTTGCACTGGTCCTTAGCGCAGAAAAGTGGTCAAATAGGGAAATGGCGAAAGGACGGTTGATAGAGCAGCTATGGCACTTTTGACACTTTCTTGGAATTCAATACACAAATTCAGACTCCTGCACACCTTGGACAAAAATGCCTAAGTGAAACAGATGGTATGCTGGATTAGATTTGGATATAAAGCACCAAAACAAGCTAGGGTGCAAACACAGGTGATTTAAAAAGCAGCAAATGTTTGTCATTTGTGCGTCACTGCTCATTCTAACACTTACCAATTTACTTATTTACTTTGCTGTATTATGAAATTCTGTTTAGCTAACATATTATTGGAGTAATCTGCGTTATGTTAGCTTTTAATGATTACTAAAACTGTCCTTCAATGTACTTGAAAGGTAGGTGAATACTTTTGATTAAGTACACTACACCACAATGTACAATACTGCAGCTACAGATGCATCGAGGTTTTAGATTCTCATTTGTGAAACTGCTCGTTTCAACAACAACTTCACATGCAAACGCTGGACTTGTAAATAAATATGAATGCTGTTGATACATATTCAAAGCTGTCTACAACTGCGCTCTTTGTCAATCCCTCATTATCATTCCCCATTCCTCTTGGACTTCAATAATGAGAAGATTGTTTTCCTCTCCCACCTCATCATCTAATTTTGGCCTTTATACTGTTTCCTTCCTCATCCAGCACCTCTTTCCAGCTCATCGTCTGTCATTACTAAGCTGATTGGACCAAATCAAAACTGAAATCAAATTAAGGCCCATTGTCAGCGGCGTGTGGCTCTGTCACCAACATGAATGGGGAACCACACAGAGGAGATAACAAGGAATTCAAAGTCGCTGGTTTGACATGAAAGAAAACAGAAGAGCTGACTGGATGAGGGGAGTTTTCACTCAAAATAACCAACATCACCTACACTTTCAGGATTGTATACAATAGACATCCTTCCTGCAATGTTGTCGTGCTTTAAAGGGGACCTATTACGTTATTATGGTTCTCACTTTCATTAAGATTTTTATATATATATTTTGAGCCTGGAAAAGGTCTGCAAAGTTACAAAGCCCAAAGTCCACGCTAAAGGGAGTTATGCTTGGGCGCCAATGCATGAATAGTGCGTGAAGACTGTGTCACTGAACGGCTGCATGTCAGCTGTGTTTCTGCTGCTGATCTTTCTACATAGAGTTTGACTTTCATAATGGCCATTTCATTTAATAATAAATGTCATTTATACTTATTTTAGATAGAGGAAGGTCAAGAAACGTGTGTTAATTCAGTAATAATCCACAATTAAAACCCAATATCTTATTCATTCATGGAGCCATGAAAATCACCGCATGTTCTACATCATTTTGAAATAAAAAACGGGAAGCGTGGATTTAAAAATAAATCGTAATTTTTTTTCATGTCCATGCATTTGAGATGCACGTCTCATGCTGTGTGGCTGCTCTAACCTGTTAACATGGACGCCGAATTAAAAAACAACATGTAACGCAGCTGCCACACGCTGTTCACACAGGCGGTTTGGCCCAGGCTTTACACTCCCACACAGAAACACTGCTCCTGAACTGCTTGAATTGCCTTAATTGAAGTCCTGCCTTTTCTTCCATGACATGGTGATGTCACAAAGTAACACATTTGCATAATATTTGCCTAGCACTTAGTCTGGCACACCCTCAAACAAAGCTAGTTAAAGTGGAGCTGAAGCACAGTCCGAAGAGTTTGGTTTGGTTGACCAGTCACAGCAGAGTGGGCCAGCTGACCAATCAGGGCTCATGCTGGGCTTTCGGAAGTGGAGCAGAGGGTCCAACAGAGCGTGTTTTTGTGTTTTTGTTTTTTTTTTTTAACATTAAAGCATGTAAATACTGTATGTTCTAGTAGAAACCCAAAATACAAGTACGAACCTGAACATGCACCTGAAAATAAGAATAATAGGTCCTCTTTAAGTAATTCTAATGTGCTTTACATGCAGACGTCTTTAAAATAGGATTTAATGGCACATTATGATAATTATTAAGTATTAAATTCTAGCATTCAATATTTATCTTTTTTTTAATCTACCATTTTCAATTATGGCATGCAGATGTAGAGGTTTTTTTTCGTGGGGAAGGTTGTGATATACATCTCTTTGTATGGACCCAGCTGAACATACAGAGTTTTGGTCCAGCAGATGTCTCGGTGCGATTGGACAGCAGTTAGGCAGCCGTCAGAAGAGACACTGGGTGATAATTTAGCCCTGCCCTGCAGTGACATGATAATAATGCACTCATATCCTGCTGTGATTCTCCTGATCGGCTGACAGTCAAGCACAAAAGGGGCCTGAATTCATTAGTAATGGGGAGGCGCATTTGCAAACCTGTTCAACATACCAAAGAGCAATCTCTGCTTAAATATTCACTGCAAACAAAATGGAATAAATTCACAATTTGAACTGTTGTGGAAAAAAAAAAATAATTGTACTCCTATGAAATGGGAGTTCACACTTCATTTGATGGCCTGACCCTCACCTCTAACATTATGATAAATATTCCATATACAGGTAAATAATAGATGAGTCAATAACACTGTATCAGTTTCTACCTTGCCCTCATTACTCATTACACACTCACATACTCAAATGTGCTACATCCCGGCAATAACCCTAAGCAATTAGTTGCTCTACAATATCAGGGGGCTGGTTATTCAGGCATGTATTTCATATTTTTATTGGTTTATTCAGAGCCCTGCATGTGGACCGAGCTATAGCAAACACAGCCTCAGCAAATCCCCAAACTCCTCCGCAGTCAGCAAAGTAATTGGGGAGGGAGTCCCAAAGGGTCCTTGCATACTGCTGAACCCTTTGCTACCGACAAGTTGAAATGGCAATGGAGGTAGATAGGAGTTGAGTGTGTGGTGTGGAGGATTTAAGTACAGGAGGTGGCTTGGGTTCTGTATGAATAGGCCTGCAGTCTTTAGAGACTCACTGGTTGGCTGGGAAACCATCTGGTTCCCCAACCCCCCATTTCTATGGGGATGGCATATTCTTCTCATGGGGGGGAGCTGTCCGGATGCCAATTCAAGCCCCAACTGCTCAAAATTAGTTAATTAACTCTATCTCTCACACAGAGAGAAACTTCCTTTGTAAGTAATTCTACCATTCATCACAATCCAACTCTTTTATTCTAAAGCTTTGCCAACTATCAGCTTGTGAAATTAGTGAGGAACACTTTTGAATGTGGGATAAAAAGCCCCATGAGTGAATCCATAACATTAAATATGCGCAAACACAGAAAATGGGCTCAAGCTAATTTCAGAATTTGGGGGCAGATTTTAAAACACGCCATAGCTTTCAACCCCAATGCTTTGTCGACAAATGAAACCTTGCTGATAAGATTAATATGACAAAATTAATTTTGTTTAGACATGCATTCATTGATTTTCCAAATCGATGTGGCTCACATATTCATGGAATAAAGCTCATCAGATTCCAAGTACTGTTACAGCTGTGTGTTTATATGTGTAATCTAAACGAACTAGTATTGAATGAAATCTACTCATATTTACAATTGGTAAATAATGCAATAAAATGCCATCTATGTACAAAAACAAGGATTTAATTCACAGCAATCAATTGTGTTAATTTTGTACACTGACTCTGTGCACTGAGACAAAGTGATCATATCCTGAGGTGATGATAAAACGGAGGTGGGTTGCACTGGTTCCATTTAGCTGAAAAACAGGACAAAAATAAAAACAAGTCGTTGTTTGACCTGGCAGTCTTACACATTCATATGTTTTACAGAAGTATTTTCATTTCAACTTACCGATATGGCATTGGACTGAAGATGTCCCTCTGTATGTTCAAATACTACAAGACAATCAGTTTGTTAATCCCAATGTCAATTATTTGGCATTTAAACTAAATATGCAAACAGACCTTACCTTTCTCTGTGACAGACTCAAATTGAGAAGCATTTTGTGAGGTGTTCTTTTCTATCTTTAGATGCTTGACTGCAAAAGAAAAAAAAACGCAACCAGATATTTATAAATGTTTTTTAAAGGAACCAAACTCTGAAACATCAACTATGTATATTTTGATTTGAAGAAAAATACATAATCTCAGTATTTGCAAGAAAACTGTGAACATTTTTGTCTGTCAGTAGAGCCTAAGAAGATATATATTCAGGCAATGAGCATGTTAAATGTGGAAAAATTACAGTTTATGTGTTGTATAATAATGTGTGTATAATTTTTCTTTGTTTGTTTGTTTTGTTACTTATAGTATGTCCTTTTTTCATTCCATTGTTTTTGTATTAGTTCAATTTCTTTCGATGTATGGTATACTTGACTCTATATTGATAATTGAAAGTAACTAACTAGACAATTATGTGTTGTTGAAAATCCAATAAACAAAAAATGACACTTTAAGCTATGCTCTCTGGATGGTCCACCACCAAACTATGGGATCCATGATGAAATTTTCTACAGACAATCATGGTTCCCAAGTGATGTACCCTAATGACTTTGGTGATCCTTTTCTTACTTTTTTTTTTTCTAGCACCACCACAAGCTTGACATTTGTGGTTTTGAATAAAATGTCTCAACCACTGTTGGATGAATTGCCATGAAATTTGCGACACACTCCAGCCCCCCTCAGGATGAACTGTAATCACTTTGATAACCCCATTTCCTTCTAGTTATAACCAAATACCAGCAAATCTAATGACATTCCCATCAGACTCACCCATACTTTGCGTTCATTGTTAATTAGCAAACATTGGCATCCCAATATGCTAAACTAACATTACAAACTTCATACCTGCAGAATGTTAGCACTGTCTTTGTGAACATGGTAGCATGCTGATGTTAGCTTTTACCTCAAAACACAGCCTCACAGTGCTAGAAGCATGACTATTCAATTACTTCTTGTCCAATATCTCCAAAATCAATCAGCAATTTTAGAAATTTGAATAAAAGTTTAATTCACATCACAATCAAAGACTTTAAGGAATAAATAAAATGAGATTTTTTGTGTTTCTTAACAAGTCATAGTATATAACATAGCCCTCTTTACTTATAATTAGAAAACTTAGTCTTGACTTCATCTTAATTATATATTGGGCAGAGATACAGAACGTATTTGCCCTTTAGTTGTAGAAAATTTTATGTTGTTATTTGTGTGTTTTCAAAGACCATTTAATATATTGTGTTTAGTTTCTGGCCATTTAAATGCTGTAAAACTTGGGCCTTTGTCACATCGGTCAAACGCCTGAAGGAGCATCCAAACTTTTGAATATTAAATGTGATAAAGCTTTTATTATTGTTAAATTGTATGTTGTCTAGGGCACTGACACATATATTAACTATTAACAATGGCATATTTAATATCTATATATGTTTTAACGCTATTAAAATGAGTGAGTATATCTTAATATACTAGCTTTTATCAATTAATTTGTAAAAAAAAAAAAAAAGTTTATAGTACGTCATGTGAGCCATCAATAGCCATACCTTGATTTCTCCAACAGCTCAATTGACAATAGCAGTATACAGTATGTGACATGACCACAGCCTCCATACCGTTATAGCTGTCCACTGTCACAGCAGAAATATTCGTGGGTTCAGCAAAGCGAATGATGAACTCTTGAGGAAACATCCCAGTGGACATCCAAAACGTGTTGGTGTTCCTGGGTGAAAGGGACAAACGGATTCAGTAGCGGTGAATAAAGTGAACATCTGACATTAGCTTTCACATAGCGACAGAACCACTGACGTTACTGCAAAAACAGCTACGCTAATGTAACGTTAACACTCACCCGTCAGTGATGCTTTCTGGAGGGTGATTCTCATCACTGGATGTAGCGACGACAACTTTAGCACCCAAAGAACTTAGAGAGAAATTAATCATCTTCAGTGACTCACACAACAAAGACTATAATCTGGTCTGGTGTCTGGTAGAGGAAAATAACAGTAGTTTCGACAATAATACACACCAATCTGTTTTGTTAATGTGTGCGCACCACTAAGCTAACCTAGCTAACGTTACTGTCGTTGCCAAGCCAACCACTAAGTCGCAAGATATATACGTCACATTACGATAGTATGTCACCACTTCCGACGCACGTTGCTCGTTAGTTGTTTAGCAATTAGCAGTGAGCTGTGAAATCTACACCTCGACACATGGCGAATGGATGCAAAGACGTGTTGTTTTCACGTGGAACTGGGCAGGTTAGTTATCATGCATTATAGTGAGCATAAGATGACAGCACGTGAACATTTGTAGGCCGCAGCAGACTTGGTTGAGCTGGTGAGCTAGGAAGCTAAGCTACAAACCAGGACTGAGTTCGGCTAAGTTGGGAAACAAAGAGAAAAGCAACTGAAAGAAATGAAACCAGAAATACACCTGATGTGTTTCATTGCTCATTATATTGCCGTATTGTTATACAATATCTTGGCAAGACATGACGGGAGTTAGCTATTTTACCTGCTCAAAGATGCTGCTCTTCCTGTAGCATCCTTTCAGTACAAGACTGCAGAGTTAAACATGACAGTTCAGAAGTAAGGTCAGCTGCATCTTATGTGTCTTGTTTTGCATTGAACGTGAATGGCTCGTTTAAATGAATCGTTCATTTACAGATTTAATCCGTTCTCTCTTTCAGAGTGACGATTCAGATATATGGGATGACACAGCGTTGATAAAAGCTTATGATAAGGCAGTTGCATCATTCAAGGTAAGAAAGGTGCTTTGCCGTGTATGTGCATGTCACATGTTAATGTGTGTTTTTGCCACTCACGTCTCTGCTCTTGTTTTGTGTGCCAGACTGCCCTCAAGGGTGAAGATGAGCCAGAAGCTGCAGCCTCCAAGAAAAACCAACCAGGAAAAAAACGCAAGAGCAGTAAAAAGAACCAGAGCAGGAAAAGAACCAATGCACCATCAGATAAAGAGGTGAGTGACTGCAATTAAAGATAACAGATATACATGTAAACGTACAGGAAGGAGGCTTATTGTTCAGTAATTTTAGTGACAGTTTGTAGGGCTCTCAAACATGACAACACTGAATTCAACTACATAGGTGTTTTAACACTTTAAAGGTGCTATTTATAATATTACTAACATCCGGCCACTAAATGTTGCTATCTGCCTCGCCCATTCCATTGCATTTACCTCATAAGTCATTTACAGGCATTTACTGTCAATTTCAGCCATTCATCCGTTTTTTTCCACATTAACTAACGACCCAGAGATACCATATGATACACACGCCTTGTTAGAAGTGGGAACCAAACATCAGATATCTTTCATAGAGGTTGGGTCAACTTAGTCCTCATTTTCACATCCAAATAACATGACTGTCCATCATTGATAAACAGACCCCCTCCCTTGGGTCTGGGAGCTGTTTTTTGTTTTTTTAAGGGATCATGCCCACAATGGGCCAGCCCTCTCCTATAAGGGTCTGGGGGCACCTCAAAGCTGGGCCAATCAGTCAAAAAATAGAAATAAATAAACAAATAAAAATAATGTGTGTATATGTATAGGAAATGAATATATTTACAAATACTGTTTCAAATCAGTAAGTACAAAATTAAACAATAACCTGGTTGACGCTGCCGGACTGACCCTGGTGACCTGCTCTGGAGGTCCCCGATGGTGCCCCCGTTGTGCATGGGGTTGTGTTACTATTATTCTAATTATTATTGGAATAAATGATGCTATTTCCTTCCCTGTGCTTTCCCTCAGTTAGCCTTAGTTAGCTGCTTATTTATTTATTTGTTTGTTTATTCTTTATTTTTTTTGTTGCTATTTTTTCTCTTCTCTTTCCATATATCCACCCTATAGACTCCACCCCAAAACACACGAGACAATCACGCTGTTACAAAACCCTATTCTGTTTCTCTCTCTGCCTCACACGCACGCACGCACGCACACACACACGCACACACGCACACACGCACGCACACACACACACACACACACACACACACACACACACACACACACACACCTCTACCTCTCTCCACCACCTTCGCTTCTCTTATGTGTTAACTGATAACTGTGAATTTTTTTTTTTTTTCCATAGAGATAAACAGCATATTGATTTTGGATCTGCTAACATTTTTAAAATAATTAATTCACAGTCATTATATTTTTTCTCAGGAAAAGTCATACTTTTATTCAGCACCTTTCTAAAAGTGTCCACATAAAAATGTTAGCAATAAGACCTTTAACACATAAAGACTACACATTTCAGAGATCAAAATCATTTTTGTAATCCTGGATTTGGTTTACTTTAGTTCAAGAGACAACCAAAACAGTATACTGTGTTGTGTCACAGTGGCAGGTTGGGGACTCATGCAGTGCGTACTGGTCAGAGGACGGCCAACTCTACGCAGCTACCATCTCCTTCATAGATGAGAAGAGGGGCACTTGTATAGTTGTTTATACGGGATATGGCAACGAGGAAGAGCAAAACCTTGAAGACTTGCTTTCGGAGATTTCTGAGGGTGATGAAGAAACAAGTACCAAGGTAAAGCAATACAAATACATTATTTATATTGGTAGTATGTTTTGTGTATTTTATTACATTTTAGTGATTTTTACAATTCCTACTTCTTTATTTAACAGTTAAATGGTGATTCCTTTATTGAGTCCAGTTTGTTTGGTTGTGTATTTGAATTATCCCCTCATGCAAAAGGCAAAAGATATGATGTTAGGATTTTGCTCTCAGCCAGCCAGAATCAAATGAAAAAGGCTTCTTTCCACACACTTAATTTGTAGATGGTTCGCCAACTTTACATTTTGTCGTTCACCGTGAACAGGAGCTGAAGTCATTTTTCATTTAAAAAAATTACTCTGGCAATAAGTGAACTCATACCTGGCAATATTTCTACAATGTTTACTTCATGAAGGAAGGCAGTATCATTCCCTAATGCAGTTCACACAAGGTCATGTCTTTCACTCTGCAACTATACAAACCACAAATGAAAAATGAACCAAATTAACAGCATGTGATTAAAAGGAGATTAAGTAATAGGCAAGTTAGCTTTGACATACTGTCTTTTTTTTAACATGGTTTCTTTTTATTTGGCCCCTAAAGACTATACTGAATGTAATAGTTGGTAATTAGTGACAGATGAGTCAAAGAGTCAGTTGAGTCAAAGTGACATAAATGTCAATTACAGCACAGTACTTGATTTCTATCCAATAATAACTCCTGGAATTCAATAAACATAACAGACTGCTATCTCACAGTGTAATCAATCCAAGGATTTAAGCTGCAATTAGTAAATAACTTGCATCTTATATGGATTTTAAATTAATTTAGCTATAGATAAATTAATTTTGTTCACTTTTATTTTAGCCTGTGCCTTTTTCAATTCAGATATATAGTCATAAATCCTCCTATGTGTAGTCACCAAGGTTTGAAAAAAAAAAAAAAGAAAGAAAATGACAAATCAAGACTAAAGCAATATGTCTGCAATTAAGGTGAAGGAGACAGAATCATCAACAGAGGAGAGCGACAGGTCGACCACGCCAAACCAACACAAACAGCAGCCACACAGTAAACCGCAGAAGTCCAAGGCCCACAGAGAACCTCCTCCCATGTGGGCTCCTGGTTTCCCCGGGTTCCCTCCAGGTCCTCCTCCCATGCCTGCTTTCAGACAGGTAAGAGGAAAGACTCCTTATCTCCTGTCCTTATTAGCCAGCTAACAAAATGAACTTGTAATAAACTATTTTCATACATATTATTGCTTGATTTTTAAACTGAGACTTTATAAATTCTGTGAGGTTAGCTCTTTGCTGCAGCAAAACGAATAGTAAAATGAAATCTAAACAAAATATTTACAATGTGAACAATAAAATCAGATCATAAACAACAACCTCTCAGAGTTGGCATTTATAGCAGGGACATTGTATTGGATTGCAATAAATTTAAATGGCATCTATGTTAATAGGTCTGCCCTCTGTATTTATGTAACTCTGTATAAAGTAATACAAAGAGGAACAGCTAAATATGTTTTTAAAAGAATATATATTATCTTAAGCCTTCTTTGCAGGTTGCACATAATATACCAGCCCATTCTCATTCCCAGGGTGTTAAATACTGAGGCTTTGTCATGCCATCGTCATGGGGTACTGCCGCCCACAGCACCCTTTAGCGCCATATGAAATGCACTGGGTGTTCCATTAACTTCAATGTAAACCCATCAGTGGCAACAGAGAATGTGCGCCGGGAGTGTGGTGACGTAGTTTGGATGTAGTTTTACGAGTTGGGATGAGAATTATGTTAGGTAGAGTTCATTGAAGAGGGTTGTTTAAGCCATTAACCTCCCTTTCAAGCTAAATGATCTGGGGTACTATTTGGTACTACTGCGCTCACAGTGTGTTGCTTTCAACCATTTTTTATTTTATTTTTTTTGTCTTATGTGTCTGCCAGGGGGGAAGCAGACGATCTGGTGGTCACGGGCCTGTACCTCCTTCCTGGCCTCCCATGATGCCTTTTGGTCCACCAGTGAGTTGGAATACATCTGTACACTAATTAGAAATGCAAAAGATACAGTCGATACTGTTTTTATTTTAGCAACAGGGTCTGAAATCTAGATGTAAAAAGCACATTTACTCATTCAGCTAGTAAATTGAGAAACAACAGCTGTCAATACTGATAGATGACAAATATTGTCAGTTTGCAGCATCAGCATTGTGATCACACTCTCTCTGCAACAGATGATTCCTCCACCTCCGCCGATGAGCCCTGACATGGTGGATGATGAGGCTTTGGGCAGCGTGCTCATTTCCTGGTACATGAGTGGATATCACACGGGATACTACATGGTATGTGCACGGAATCTAACTGACTTATTATGTGCTGCAAAAGGGATTTACAGCTTTTATATACAGGTTCAGTCTCTTGCATTATGTAGTGAAGAATGGTAATCTGGATGCATCTTACCTGGAAGAGGCTTTTCATCAAATGCCTACAGCTGCATAACAGGTGGATGTCCTTGATTTTTAAAAGGGAAGCTATATCAACAACTTATTCTTTCTCTACAGGGGTTGAAACAAGGACGCAAAGAAGCTGCCAATTGGACGAAACTGCACCACAAATGAAATGGCCAACTCAACATTTCATAGTTTCAGTTTCTCACGATGTCACCAGGAGCAGCAGCCATCCTCCCCATTGTGCCTGATGTGTGTTTTTCTTGTTTCAATGAAATGTTATGAACCTAAGTGTACATGCTGTGAACAGAACATTCATCAGAGCTCAAGGAGGACAGTTTTGTATTCTATGTAAATAGATTTAATAAACGCTATCAGAGCACAGTTAATGGAACTTTGTATTCTGTTATTTCACTCGTTATAAATATATTTTTCTCATTTATTTTACTGATGAGCAAAAGAGTGAATTGGTATCCAAATGTGTATGACTCACTGATGTGTGGTTGTAATGGCAAGTAATGTCCAGCAGAAGTCAGACTAGTATAATGTATTCACATTTATATGAAAATGTGACATGAATACATACTGTAAGGGTTTGGAGTTTAAATCCTGTATGGAACGACTGCCAAACACTCTTTGCCTCTAAATTGTGTGTCTGCTGTACACTTGTGTCTCTTGGCATGCCAAGAATATGATTTCAAGCCAGACTTGAGTCCTGTTTTAGCCCCTCTGGTGCTTTTCTCACAGTTAATTCAGAGAATCGTTCCAGTGTATGCATTGCGTTCAAGCGCTCTGTTTTCCCTGAGGCGTTCCCTCATACACCACCCAATATAGGACCGCATCCATCATAATGTTTTTTTTTTTTTCACATCAGATGGATACATATTTCAGAGTGATAGTAGGCCAGGTTTCAGCTACAGACAGTATTACACATTGGGCTAGTTGTGCAGATAAAATTGAAATCTTATACAAAGTAATTGTGAAACTTCACATCACTTGACATTGACAAGCTCAAACCTGTAAGAATTAAATGCAGACAAAATGGTGTTTGTAGGTCAGAGAGAGAACGTTTGTGGGATGATTTTGTTGCCACCAAAAACTGATCCTGGAATGTTTGAAGTTTAATAATGTAAGAACAGTAAAGGAAGTAAGGCAATAGTTACTGTATGAGAGTGTATATTTAGAATATAGAAAACCACATGTAATTATAGTGGGAACAGCCACAATCTTTCTGCTGAGCTGTAGCGCTTTCATTCTACGAAAAGGAAGCCAAACAGATTTCCCATATTTCCTATACTGGTGATTTGCTGCCTGTTTACACCCACTCCTCTGGTTTTAAACTGGTGGGCAATTGATCATACACTGTGTGTGTGTGTGTGTGTGTGTGTGGAGAGGCAGAGAGAGAAACAGAATAGGGTTTTGTAACAGCGTGATTGTCTCCTGTTTTGTGACATCATGTGATCTTCCTCCAGCTGCTCATAGCCATTGCTCTCTGAGTGAAGAGCAGCCCCTTTGTTTGTGTGCTGATTGTGGTCGGCATTTTATAGCCCACTGTGACTGTGTGCCAGTGTTGAATACTGTATTTGATTCTCACTGTAGCAGTCACTTTTGTCCTCCTGTCTGAGAGAAAAGAGAGACGGCAACAGGAGAAAATGTAGTTTGTGGGATTTACAAATAAGAATATGCACTATAAACGAGGGGTGATAAACCAGACCTATCTTTCCCCCACAGATGGATTTAAAATCTGCCACGGCAAAGCCAGCACATAAGCCCCTTGCCTGCCTGACTCTGCAGCAAACTGAGCTGCCCAAAGGGCTCGATGGAGCCCGACGAGGAGTTAAAAGGGGGTCAGACTTGGGAAAACGTTGCTCCCCTCTGTGACTGTCTACCCCCTACTGACCAGAGTGGCGTGAGGCGTGTAAATATAATCTGCATTTCACATAGTCTTGTCTAGGGAACACACAAACATCCAAGTGAGATCACATTGTTGCATGAGTTAGAGCGCCTTCAGCTGTTTATTCAAGCTCCCAACATCAACAAACATCCTGCTTTTAAATAAGAGACTTGGGGGAGAGATTAGAGGAACGGGGGTGGGGGGCCTACACACAAGTCCCTTTCCCTTTTTCCAGAGAGACCGAGCACTTATTGCAGAACTACAGTAATCATTATATATTTCAGAATGTGTGTGGTCTGTGCTAAAACATAGCACAGGAAATGCAAGACTGTTTATATATTTTTCTGCTCCAAAGAGCACAATCAAGAGTTTGACTGGCAGACACACAACAGATTGTTTTATCAAGGCTGTTTATGATTCAAGACAAAAATAAGCAAAATATGCTCACCATCACAACATGATACCATAATGCCAGACAGTGTTTTTTTCAGAGCTAATTGCTTACCCAGTGTTAATTAAAGCAGCTGAAAATCACAGTGAACAATGGCTCGCAATTACACAAACCCTGACTTTATCTTAATGCATTGATTTCCAGCCTTGCATCATTAAAGGCTTTTTAACGGAGCTATGGCGTTTGTTATAGCCTCTGATTCCTCTCTCTATTAACACATACTGTCTGGATAGTTTCAGGTTATACAGCAGGTCATGGTTGGGATTAAACAGCATCTGTGCAGAAAAAAAAATAAATAAAGCTTTGCTGAATGCTGGCTACTTGTCACCGAATAGTTATTGTAATATTATCACTGAGCAGCTCAAAAGAAAGGAAGGAGTTTTGGCCTTGAAGCATTTCAGGCATGATGTACATTAGTCAGTACAAGGCTGTGTGGTAAGGATCTGGTACACTGCCTACTTGGAACTTCAAGAGTGAACAGCAACACACAACTACCATGAGACAAGCAATGTGAGTCACAGTATCTGGATTTGTGCCTTCCTGTGGCACTGGACTAAGCAGAGTTGTGGTATCACCTTGTGTCACAAGACTGGGACTATGTGGATGTGACCTCTGCCCCGTTCAGACCGATCCTCGATGACCTTCTGAGCTTTCAGGATTCCTTTCGCAGCAGATCCAGTAAAATCCTGGTGGAGCCACAGGTTATGATTCACATTCTGTTGCAGATGCTCGTAATTAAATGCTATACATGAAAGCAAAGCCCATACCCCTGTTTTACAGCCCCTTAACAGTCTGCGTTATTGGAATTAAGGAGATGGGGATTCTCAGAGGCCAAAGAATTGCAAATAACCTGAAACATATTTAAAAGCTCCCACTCCTTGGAGAGGTCAAAGGAAGAGTTTTATCTGGTATGCTCTTTATGTGAAAAGCTATGCGCTATTAACTTCATCAACCCAGCTGGACCCACTGAGGGATTCATCATTCAAAGACCCATTACCTGGTCAAACATCTCTTTCACCCATATGTATTCTAGTGAAGACTTCGAGCTTTCGAACGGTCAAACATGTCAGTTTGAAATCAATAGAAGTCTAGCTCTTTTTTATTCAGTGGAGTGGTACAGCCCTGAAAATTGCTCAGTGGAATGGCTGTGGCACACTAAATATAATGTTAATGTTGTTAGCTGCACCTGTGTTTACCCTGCCTTGACATGTCAAAATGGCTGCTGTGAAAAGGGCCTTAAAAGGAATTTTAATCATTTGTATTTCAAACTTTGGAGAGCCAGGCGTTAAATGTATGTTGTGGCAAAAACATAAACATTAGTGAAAAAAAAGTTTGAAGTTGAAAGGTGAACATGGAACTCCAATATGGTTTTAAAAAGTTATTTTTATAAGACAGTCACTATATCCTGACAGTAGAGCATGAGACAGGTCATCTGAAAAAAAAAATCATGTTCCTCTGTGTCCTCTGGTGATCCCAATTACATCTGAAAGATTTCACAGACCAGAGGAAAACAACCAATCAGAGCCGAGCTGGAGTCTCTGAGCAGCTGTCAATCACTCGCAAACTCCAATCAAACGGTCAAACTTGGCAGCGCTGATCAGACATGAATCAATATTCTGTTACTGTAATGCTTCAGAAACATCTTGCAGTGTACCTTTAAGCTGTAAAATGAGAAAGCTTGCGACCCAGCAGCCATGTTGAGATGTGCTTAGAAAATACCAAGCACCGCCCACCAGCCGGAGCACAGCCAATAGGAATCATACCTGTGATTTGGCAAAGTCTCCTGTCAATTTTTAAAGCCTGAAAACAGCCATGAGGAGGTGCAGAAGTCTAGTTTTCTCTCAGAACACCTGGATTACAATATGCTGAAAGTTTATTATGAAATTTTTGCCCAATAATGACAGATAAAAATTCTGCTTACTTAAGTTTTTAAGACATTTATATAGACTAAATGTGGTACTACTAATGAATGCCTTCTACATGTAGGATTTCTGGATTGTGTACATATTTAAAATTATATGCCAGAATGAAATAAGTAGTTTCACACTTTATCCATTGTGCTGCTAAATGCCTTGCATAAACAGGCCTACCACAGGCATGTGAAACATTACAACAGTAAATCTCTACCCGGCCCTCCGCCGGTAGGGGTCTCCGGGTAGCGAGGACAGGGCAGTCGGGGCCCGGCTCCACCACATGGGATGTCACCGTGTCACTGTTGCGCGCACAAGGGGCAGTTTTTGGAAAAGAGAAAAGTCAGCTGTGAAGGAAGGAAGACTCGGCGAATCGGTGTTTTTTTTTTCTTCTTACGAGTAGGATTGCTTCAGTCTCGGCTTCCACATCAGAAGAAACGTCAGTGTTTGATTCAGGGCTTGCCTTAATCTCCTGGGAGTTTTTTCCCCACGGTGGGGCCGTTTTACCACCTGGATCTGCGCCGGGGCTGTTTGGCAGTTTTCGAAGCGATTCCTCCCGGTTTGCGCTCACTTTGAGTTAATCCAGTCTGCATTATAGGACTATCTGTGAAGTTGGCAGAAAGCAGAGGCGATGTTTTGCCGAAATCAAACAGCAAGAGCAACCGTCGCCCGCGGCTCTGCCCTTGAAATGGAGATACGGCGAGGGAAGTTCAGAAAGAGCGTTTTCCTGGACACATCACAGGTAAAACTGAGATTGTCCGCCAGTTATCACCGCCGTCTCAACACACACATACACACACACACACACACACTATGGGGGATTGTCTGATCTCTCTCCCTCTGCAAACTAACTTATTTGGCACACTTTGAATCTTGTTCTGAAGGCTTTTTGAGAGTACCCTGCTTCCGCTTTGTGTGATATTTTAATTGAACTGCACCGGAGAGATGCGCTGCTGCGTTCACGTCCTCAAATTAAACCTCTTAATTGCAGCATTTGCAAGCTACTTTGCATTTTACTCGACTCTAAACAAAACTCAATAATATCCCCACTGAGACTTAAAAGCGTGTCTCTTGTACTCTGCAGTGGTTTGAAAGTAACTTATGCAAAGTTCCATTTCCCATGGTGTTATTTTAATTTGCTTATGGCTTAATATTGTATAGTTTTGTTGTTGTGCGGGCACATTTAAGTTGTTATTGCATGACATTTGTTTTTCATAATAGCTCATTTTTACCTGTAGAAAATGCATTATACTATTTTGTTCTCAAGAGATTTCTACATCCCCTGATGTTCACTCTTGATCAATCTTGATCAATAACATTGCAAAATATCAAACCTGCCCCTCTGTTAAGCATATTGACTCACTTTTAAAGCAGCAGTGAGTAGAATTGGAAAAAAAAAGTTATTTTTTATAAAACCGTCACAATTTTCTGACAGTAGTGCACGGGACAGGTCATCTGTGTCCTCTGGTGCTCCTAATTGCATCTGCAAGATTTCACAGACCAGAGGAAAACAACCAATCAGAGCCAAGCTGGAGTCTTGCCCTCTCTGAGCAGCTGTCAATCACTCACAAACTTTGATCAAACGGTCAAATTAGGCAGTGCTGATCATATGTGACCTCAAATGTTTTCAGAAACATCTTGTAGTTACAGTTTAGCTGTAAAATGAGAAAGTTTGTGACCTGGCAGCCTTGTTGAGATCAGTTGAAGAAATACCAAGCACCGCCCACTAGTCGGAGCAAACTTTTTCACTTCCTCAGGTGCAGATGTGTAGTTTTCTCTTGCCAAAAGGTTATTATGGAATTTTTTTTTTTTTTTTTTTTTTTTGTCCCGGTGATGCCAAAAACTTTCTGCCTACTGCAGATTTAACCGCCTTAGTTTTGACTGCAGCATGTGGACAGTCACTCGCAAAGTAGTAGTCAAAAAAAAGGCTGCATCCAAAAGTTGAGAACTAGGTCAGAGCTGCAGCCTGTGCGTATCCCTCTCAGCTGTTTATCACTGGATTAGAACCGCTACTCTTCATGCATGTTTTCCTCTTCCTCCCTGCAAAGCTCCCATGTCAACATCTGTTTCTTATTAGCCACCGTTTGTCTGTCGGCAGAGCAGCCAGACTCAGAAGCGACTTCCAATCTAACCTCTAATTATTTTTTACTCACGGCCGAACCACTTTAATACTGTTTTGATGGAAAGTCCTCCCTCTGTCCATCTCTATTCTCTTCCTCCCTCTGTCTCACACACTCACTCATATAAACACACTCACTTGCCTGTGGGCAGTTTGCATATTACTTCGGTTTCACTTGAGAGTGCTGGTATGTGGTTTATTCAGTCAGAAACGTGTTTCAGTTTTAGGGGTGCTTGTGTACACAGTTTTGGAGGGTCAGAGATTTGTTTTGGTGAAACTAGACAGAAAGAAAGAGGGATGTGTGTGTGGAAGAGAGTATCTGAGAGAGAGAAGAGGTGGGGGATTCAATTGTAAGAGGATATTTAAGGAATGTAGCAAATGGAAAAGATGGACTATTGATTCTGTCTCTCTCCTGCCCCCCCTTGCTTTTTCACCCTGCCCATGTGTGTGTGCAGGCATACACATTGTCAGTTTATGTGCGCCAGTTGTTTATAATTCATGTCACAGGAAAACACCACTAACACCCCGACAGTCAAGCACACGGGTATTGATGTGCGGTCAGAATTACCCTGATCTGGTGTCAGCGCGAGTTCATATCTGCCACAAAAGCTCGTAAGGGCCAGTAATGCATAACACCTCCTGGAGGTGCAGTGTGTGGTTAAGTCTGTACAGTGTCTCAGGCAGCAGGAGTGAATGATCTCATGTTTTTTTTTTTTTTTCAGATGGTGGACTTGATGGTTGAGTGTACAAACACTGTAAGCAATTTTCCTCAGATGTATTGTGATAAGAGAGATGAGCAGTGGTACGTGGTCTTTTTTAGGTAGTCCAGACATTCATGCTTATCTTGTATAATATCTGTTTATGTATTGATCTGGCCAGCGGGTAAGGTGAGTGTTAGATGAGGAGAGAGCAGAAGAGAGGATGACTGTGTTTTTCACGTATTTCCACCCCAAAGTCATATATTTTCCCCTGTTTAGTCTCTGCATTAGTTACTTGTCAAGATAAATACTTCCCGTCTTCTCACAACAACAATCATTGCTTCCTTAACTGTGTAATCTGCTCTCTGCTGGTTCTCATACAAGATTCATTTGTGTCTAAGCCTTTGTTGCCAATGCTAATGATCCTCTTTCAGGGACTGAGACTTTCCTCCGGCTCTGTGTGTCAGGGCTCTCTCATTGCCTCTGTGAGACCCGTCTGTGGCATCTCAATGAAGCGGGCTACTTCCGTGTGAAAGCAACACCCTTTTCACCGTGCCAGGGGATATCGCGTTTGTTTGTGCCAACATTTGAGCCTCTTACGTAAATGTGAGTATCGTGAAGGTGGTCGGTCAATGACATGTTATCAGAGACTGAAACGCACAATACTCACACAGCTGATAGAGAACGTCTCCTTCTGTTGGACTGAAACCAAAGGGAGTAGTGCCAACTTTGTTTTGCAAACTCATTTGTTTGTACTGTATGTGGGCAATGGGAGTGTGAATCCGGTAGAGACTTTTCGTACAAACCCCAGTTATCAAACTAAACTCTTGCATTAGACCATATTCACAGTGGCAAACTTTGTGTATATTAATTTAGCTTAAGTATTTAGCATTTAATATATTTGTCATTAAAGGGATGCTTGTATCTTTTGATGCGTGTGTGTGTGTGTGTGTCAGCGAGGCTGGAGGCAAATGAAGCCAAGACTGCTATTATTATTCTAGAGACTGTAGAACCAGACTTTGGGGATTTCTGTGGACCTACTATGTGCTTAATTATGACAATCAGTTATATAAATAATAGTCTCCCCTTTACAGACATGCCCACTTTATGATAATCACATAGAGTTTGTGGCAAGTCATAGTCAGACAGCTGTTGTTGCCTGTTGGGCTGCAGTTTGTCATGTTGAACCTGTTTTTTTATGAGAAATACAGGACCTGTGAGGGTTTCTGGACAATATTTGTTGTTGTTTTGTGTTGTTAATTATTGATTTCTAATAATAAATATACATACATATGCATATTTGCAAGCAGCATATTTGCCCACTCGCATGTTGATAAGTGTGTTAACTACTTGACAAATCTCCCTTTAAGGAAAATTTTGAACCGATAAAAATTGTGCGAATAATTTGCGATAAATCATGATAAACTATTTTAATTCATTGACAGCCCTAGTTAAGATGTATTATATCCTGGCCTATTTATTGTTTCCATGTGAATAGTATTCAAGTGTCGTATCGAGAGAAGTCCTGACAGTCTGTCTCGCTGTGTTCCGACTTCACATCCTCTGAAGCTGGGCACTGACTCACTCTGCTGTGTGCGCATCACAAATTCACACAGCGATATTGTCAGCGAGTGGAAGGAGACTATGGACACCGAGCAGAAGATTACGTGCTTGAAATCCATTCTGCAGCCATCCTGTCGATCCTCTGCCTGCTGCTCTCAGTGGGATCAGAGAGGACATCTGCTTTCTACATCCCTCCTCTCTGATCCACAAGGCCACCGGTGTGCCTCTGCGCTGGGTCTCGGTCCTCGTCGGGCTCTGCTGTTTTAGCTGAAGCCACCCAGGCATGCAGTGGGATCCTGGGCTAGTTATTATTATGGAGGTGGGCATGGAATGTCCTTTATTAAAATGCTCTGAATTTAACCCAAGGACGGTCCCTGCTGTGGCTACCACCAGCTATGCAGGGCCAGGAAGTGGTTAGATGTGTGTGTGATGACACACCCATCCACCCACACTCTCTCCCAGCCTGCAGGAGGGTATGGCGAAGGTCTGGGTGCCTGCCATTTGTGTTGAGTAAAGGCTTTAACAGCTTTGGGCCGCGGTTTGGTTGGTTTTGGTGCTCTGCCCTTCTCCACCCTGTAGATCCTCCACACACTCTCACCAGGAAGAAACCAAACTGAACATACTAGTGGCTTCAGCAGCATTTTGGATACTATGGGTGTTCCCCTGTGCTCAGCATACTGTATTGTCACCCACCCTGAAAATAATGAATATGGCAACTCCTATCTTGAAATTTGGGAAATGTGATGAGGTGTTTTTTTTTCCTTTTGTGCAAAGTCATACATTTGTAAAAGACGAAGCTCTTGGTTCAGCTAGAGAAATATTTCATTGTTTTTATGTTCTCCATATTCAGATCTTTTTGCTTGTATCAGTGGAAACTAGCGCATCCTGCTGTTATTTAAGTCTGAGATACTGTCTCTAACTGATATGTTTTCTCCAGATGCTTGGATGTATGGTTTACAGTTCACTGTAGGCAGCCTCTCAGTGTGGCTTCTGCTAGTGTTTAATGTGGCCTGGCAGAAAATGGCGATGAACTAAAGCCTGTTTATGTAAGCATATGTTTGCCTCCCCCACATACACTAAGGGAGAGAGGTCATATGGATGTTGCCAGGACGACAGTTTTGCCAGCAAGAGGAAGCACCTCAGACCATGAACCCACTGAGAAAATAGGCGCTTTCAAGGAATGCCAAAACTTCCCCCCAGAGTCTCCTTCTCAAGGCTGCTCTATGTACCCAGAGAACAATGAGCCATCACTGCACTGGAGCCCAAAACCAAGCCCTGTGCTAGGGCATGAAATAACAGGCGAAGGGGCCTCAGAGGCCTGGATGCACTCTACCAGATTTCTTGAACAACAACAGTGTCAAAGTTGCCAAGACTGGCCTTAGTAGAGTTCAGTGAGAGAATGATGTTATGAGATTTATATCCCAATCTTCCGACTCCGTGTTGAACTACCCAGCAGTACTTAAATCTGTGTGAACTCTAAAGTGTGCAGCCTCGGGGCTTTCTGGCATGTCGAGCACTGCAGGGGTGCAGGGGAGATGCCAGGGAAAAAGTTTACCCCTTCTAAGACCCTTCCTCTGTCAAACAAAGCTCAACCAGTGGAGCTTTCTGCTTGGAGGCTTTCTTGGTATGCTGAGGGATATTTTAACTAGCAAATGTTTAACTTCTTTTTATTACACACACAGGCTTTGTGCATACATCATTGTGGAGCGCTGTTCCCACTCAGCCTCTGAGTGCTGTAGCACAAATGAAAAATTGTTTAATCTCAGTTTCTTCAAGCCGTGAGTAAAATTCAGCCAGTGTCCTGCTATTGTTCCCATGGTAATAACTGGACTGTTTTCCTAATAAGTTCAATGAAAGAGAGAACAAAGATGTATTGTTCACATAAAGTATTTAATAAAGATTTGTTCACTATCAAATTCACATATTCTTTATGCAAGCAGGCAAGGTTATGTTGTAGTTTATTATTTAACACAATAGGCTTATTGTTTGTAGGGAAATTTCACACATCACATGTAATTCACGTAATGTCCTTGCTGTGAGGCGGTGATAATCTTTTTCAGTCTCTTATTTCTTTCTTGTCTCCATTTTTGTTTTAATTTGCTCATTTTTACTGTCAGCTATCTGAACAACAGCTGATGATCCTGATATTCTGTGGGTTTGCTCACTTTGTTGTTGAGCCTCAAAAGCCCTGAAGCTGCTCTTTCCCATTTCATTTGACCCCCCCCCCCTCCTTTCAAGGACAGTACTTTCTTTCACAGCCTTATCTTATCCAAGTCCCACTGACCAGACATGCTGGACCATTTCATGCTTGGCTGTGAGGGTAAAATTTATGTTCATTTGAATTACATTTCAGGGTGTTTTGGCAGTTTTCATTTTTATGCACTTATGTTCCTTATTTGCTGCTTTGTTCGAGTGCTCCCATGCCATATCAGTGATCTATTTCCAGATCCTCGTTGCTGCAAATGGATACAGAGTAGACCGCGTCATACATGGTTTTAGACATAGTGTCTTGGTCGTGGAATGTGGTCCGTGGCCTCTGTGCGTCTCTATGTGGCAGCTGGCATCAGGGTGCAGTTTAACAGCTGAGGGTCTGCTGCTGATGTTGCAAGTGTGAGCCCCGTCCAACCACAGATACAGTGCATGTTATCGTATATCATAGATAGGACGTCACTCTGAAAAATAATAGAGCAAAGACAGATACCAGACGCATATGTACACGCAGATACAGGAAGTGAGTCACACACTGTCAGTATCTAGTTCATACATGTCTGCATCCTCACATATGAAAGAGGCTGTTTTGAACTCTTCATTAGTCATTCATGATAACCGCAGTTTCACACACACACACACACACACACACACACACACACACACACACACACACACACACACACACCCCTTTCAGACAGTGACTAAGCAGCTGTCTCCTTGAGCAAAGTCTGTTGCGTTATTATCAGACCAGCATAAACAGGCTTTGTTCACATGGCGGCCGGAGCGAGGCTGTCACTGGCAGTGACTCGGTTAACAGACAGGTGGAGAAATGGACTGAGGGACTGAGGTGGCATAATCACTGGATACTTTCCCACCTCCCCAGATGGGAAACTTCCTCCTCCATGCATCATCAGACCTGTCTCATTCAGTTACCACCTTGGTTAGTGAAGTGGATAATGCTGTTGAATCAGAGTAGTAATCCTGAACTGCTTCCAATGTGAGTCACTTCTTGTCTCCCTATTTTATTTTTTTTTTCTTGTACTGCGTAATATTGGAGAAAATATGACAATAACAGGGATCTCTGGGATCTCAGACGATATGAAATGCCAGAATTAAAGAGGTTAAAAGAAGGTAGATTAGAGCTTGAATGATATAATGCAGTAAAACAATGTGTTGTTTTTTCCGGATTATAGATAATGAAAATGGTTGATGTTAAAGAAACATACTGTGGCTCTATATTGCCTCTGTGAGCTTTCATGTCCTTCCACTGTTTCATTCTCCCCAATCTATCTACCGCAACACCTCTCCTCCCCAGGAGAGCCATATTATGTGGGCCACACAACTTCATTGAGGCTCAGGTCCCCTGATATATAGCAGGAAAATTGGTCTTTTTTCGCTATATATTGTAGGGCGCTAACCCACTTTCCTGATCCAGATTACACTCAGGAAGTCCTCTTTTGTCTTTACCTCTAGACAGCCATAGAAGATTACTGTTTGTTTTATGTCTCTTTATCTCTCAATCTATTTTCACTGTTTGTCTTTTGGATACACACCTCACCAGAGACCTAGACCTATCAAGCCCAGCGCTAATGACTGTAAAACAGAACTTGACTGCCTCATGCCAAAGGTATCTTCTTTCTGTGAACATAAGACCCCCACTGTGGACTGGCTCTGTTAAACACTGACAAAAGGACACCCACACATGCATTCCGGTGTGTGGTTTCATTTACAATCCAGGACGCTTGCTGTCAGCCCCCTTTGACTTATCGCAGAGGGCTTAGAAATATGAAAAGGCTTTGTCTCTGTGGAAAAATGTCATTCTGTGCTGGACACTTTAAGAAATATTTGGGCTCATGAAAAATTTTTTTCTCCACACTTTTTATTCATTTTTCTTGTGATTTAGTTATTAAAAGTTATCAAAATAAAGATTTGTTTCTCTTTTACTGTTATAATGTTGGTAACACAGCGCAGATATGTCTGGATTTTGTTCCATTTTTTACTGACCAGTGGACGACCTGCGGGTCTGAGAAGTGAAGCCGATGCAGAAGTGCCTTCAACTTGCATTCTTTCTTTCAGCTAGCAGGAGGCGACTCCTCTGGTTGCAAAAAGAAATGATTGTATAGAAGTCTATGAGAAAATGAGCCTATTTCTCACTTGATTTATTACCTCAGTAAACATTGTAAACATGAGTTTATTGTCTCGATCGCTAGTTTCAAGTCTTCTTCAACACAGCATGATGCTCATTTAGTAAACTATGGTCACATTTAGAGTAAAATAGACGATAAAGCAGGGGATGATTTAGAGTGTGGCTACCTTGTGACTGACAGGTTGCTACCACAGCGTTGTCCAGTCTGGGTGTTCGTCTTACAACTTTAACCCTTTCATAGTGTGTTTTAAGTTCATGAAAGTTAATTATAACCTTTTGGTCACCTAAAAATATCACATTTAGTGTTCGGTTACACTTTGCCCCACCCTCTCGTGTCACTTCTGGCTGCAAAAAGCCAAGATGGGAACAGCCAAAAACCAAGATGGCAGTCCACAAACCAATGGGTGACGTCACGGTGACTATGTCCACTTCTTATGGTGTATGGTATGGACATGAAAACCAAAGTCACATTTGAAAATATCTGTAACACTTTACAATAAGATGGCAGAAACTCAGATAGGCAGTGACACAAAAAGTCACTTTGCACTCGCACGCGTGAATCCATTACAACACTAAGTTTAGCCTGTAACTTCTCTGGGGACAAGTAATTAACCTCCAATTCCACATTATCCATCGAGGCTGAAGAAAATGGGTCAGGTCTCAGCCATGCAGCCATACTAATGCTGTTTGTTACCACTATTCCAGTGTCTTCTTTCACTTGTTTTTGGACAAAGAGGCTTTATACCTGTGCTCCTATACATCCTATAACTACCTGACTTTATTGTGAAATAGATGGTGCGAGGGCCCCTCTTTCATACAGAGGAATGCACTGTGAAGGGACTCAAAGGGGAGGAATGCTTAGAGGTGTGTTGCTCATGCCTGTTCCTGCACTGATTTGGGCTATTGTTTTCATTTTGTGCAATCTCACTGAATTACATCATGATGAGTTCAAGCTCACTGTGAACTGTGTCATAACCAGCTGTAGGTATTAGCTGATGAATGTGTATCATATTACATTCTGTCCTTGTTAAAAAAAAAAGACTGTCTCACAGTATTGATTCAGATTTCAAAACAGTATCTTAGAGGAAAGAGGGAGAGGGCAAAGGGGGCACCAGCTCCAATGATGTTGCTCTTTGTTTTGATGATGCCGAGCAGGTGTTTGCCTTTATGAGAGCAGATGGGTCTATTATGCATGTCTGCCTTCCCTGCATGCTGCATAGTGTATACTATAGTCCCTGCCAGCATGCCTGTGTTTTAATGTGTTTGTTTACTGGGCCCAGTGGCAGACGGTGCGGTGTCAGAGCTTGTTGTATCGTTGTGTTGTTCCTGCTGTCTCAGCAATTACTTTTATCATGTCTGTCGCTAGTTTTCCATTATTGCCTACCTCAAGAAAAAGAAAGATATCAGCTTGTCTGGATGTTCACTCAGGTGGATGTGGCCGCTTAATCGCCCGTCCTGAAGGTTGGAATGATGCTGTGGATGCCTCTATGAGCAGCATACTAAGAAATATAAAGGGTAGAGAAAATACACCTCTCTGAAAAAGGACTTGAATGTTGAACTAACAGTCATATTACCAAAAACACTCATAATAGGTGGATTAGATTGAATGCCTGTTGGCACCATTTGTCCGCATTAAAAGAGGCCTGACAGTCAATTAAATAGATTAAATCACTCATTAATTAATCAAAAAAAATAATGGATGGATTGACTATGTAATGACCTCTGTAAATTAAGAGTGTCAAGGACAGTTAATACACACGTTATCAAAAACAAATACAATATGTATTTTGCTCTTAAAGTTCTGTGTGCACCATCTGTGTAAATGTAATCCAGTCTCGGCTCTCGGCAGGGGATTCCCCAAAGCTGTGACTAGCCAGCCAGATGAGAAAACCAGCCAGCTAAGGGATGTTTATGGCTGATGATTTGTTTGATGTCATTTTTCAATTTAATTTTAATAAACAAAACTCAAAATAGCACCCATAAATATTTTATTAGATATAAATTCAATGCTAAAATCAATTCAAACCTGAGCCAGGGCATGACTCCAAAGCATGCTGTTTAAAAAATGAGCGGAAGTAAAATATCTCACTGAATTTAAACTAAAATCAATGACCAGAATGACAAACGCATATTGACCTTGTTCAGTCAATTGCTTCATTAGACTTTCTCCTGCCTCCCTCCAGAAATCAGTAACCTTTAAAGATGTTATCCTTGTCAGTTTGAGATATGGTGTCTCTAATGTCTTCTCTGCTGAAGTTTACATACCTATATTGTTTCTGCAGATGTTTACATTTGTGGCTCCTGTTTTAAATTTCACCCAGACAGACTTTTACTACAAACAGCAGCCTCTCGTTTGTCTAAAAATATTTATTATGGTCTGGCAGAAGTGACTTTACGGCAAATAAAAGTACAGAATTTTGTGGGTTGTTTAAGTTCGACTTTTTATATATGGAACAATAATAACATAACTTTTGTTTTGTCTCTGTTTGTTTCTGTCTTTCTCTTCAGTGCTCACTGTCATGTCTGTGAAGATCATCTCCGTCATGGAAAATAATATTAACACATTCTTAGTCTATTTATTCAACAATTATTTAACAACTTTATATGGACACATTAAAAAGAAAGTCATTTTATACAATAGTCACTATATCCTGACAGTAGTGTATGAGACAGGTTATCTAAAAAAAAAAAAACGTGTGCCTCCGTGTCCTCCGGTGTCCTCTGGTGCTCCTAATGGCATCTCCAAGATTTTACAGCCTGGAGTAAAACAACCAGTCAGAGCTGATCTGTGGTCTGCTGTCTAGCTGCTATCTATGAGAGCTGGCTACAGTCACTTGCAAACTCTGATCAAACGGTCAAACTAGGTATTGCTGATCTAATATGAATTAATATTATGTTACTGTAATGCCTATTTCTCACCTGAAGTGTTTTCAGAAACATCTTTTAGTGTAGTTTAGCTGAAATGAGAACGTATGTGACCTGGCAGCCATGGTGAGATCTGTTGAGGAAATACCAAGCACCACCCACCAGTCGGTGCACAGCCATTAGGATCGCTCAATGGGAACGCTCTGTCTGAAATGAGCTGTGATTGGCCAAAGTCACCCGTCATGGGTTAGATTTTTAAAGCCTGAAAACAGAGCCATGAGGAGGTGCAGAAGTCTAGTTTTCTCTCAGAGCACTTGAATTACAATATGCTTAAATGTTATAGTGGCATTTTGCCCAATGATGCCAAAATATTTTGCCTGTTGGCCCTTTAACTAAAGCACTGTGCAACTCCCCTGAGGGTAAAAATTGTGTTTCTCCGGGTGGTACATCTTGCTGCGTTGCTCTTTCTGCCCTGCAGAGGGAGTCATTGCTCCATTTCAGATCCTGCAGCAGCAGGAGCCAAGACACACATTTCTTTCTTCTTCATCACCTTTCCTATACAGATTTCACATTCACCTCATATTGTTCACCTTATACTCATTAATAGCAGTTTAAGTAAAGTATTCATATGATTAAATACTAAATGAATCGCCTCAGGGTGCATGTCCTCTTAAATCCACACATATCTGTCTCTGATATTGCTCAGCATGCACCCCTGAGGGTGGAAATCAATGGAGATGAATTGCCCAACGAGTAACTTTCTCTTCCACTGAAGTGATGAGACGCTGCAGTCTCCTGTGACCGGGTGAGGGAGCGTTCCTGAAAGTCAGCAACGATTCTGGGCAGCAGCCAAAGTGCTCTGCTTACTACTGACATGCTGCACAACTGCCTCTATGTGGTATGTGTGTGTCTGTGTGTGACGGAGTGCTTAAGCCTGTTTTCCTTCAGTACAAAGGGTGTTGAGAAATAACATGGCCCCTCAAACCAGGTGCTAAACAGATTCCCTGTTCTGTTATTGCTGCGTATGACGGCGAGCTACTCCCCCAGCTTTACTAATCCACAGACTGTGACACATACATCCTTTTCTTTAATATAAAGAACATCATCTTCATGATTTGTGCATCCATGCCCGACATTTCATTTGCAATATTCCTCAAATTTCATGATGGATATAGCGGAGAACATTGTTTACAACACCTTCACAACATCGCCTGTATCTAATCTTAAAGAAGTTACATCACTCAGACGTTACACACTGAATGTGATACATCTAATAACAAGGTAGGACTGTCGATGAGATTTACAGTGACATTACTCCGTCTCCATGTCTGAGTTATGACTGCGTAGCTGTCGGCGCTGTTTTTTCCACGCTCTGACTGAGAACTGACCTCCAGGGGGATTTCTCTGTGATACGTCTGGTTTCACAGCTCATCACAAGTCAAACAGATGTGACCCGGTGCCTGGCGTAACACAGCCGTGTAACCGCAGTCCTGTGATATTCAGATCTGCTGAGGCTGTTGTGATGCACGTTTCACAGGAACAGATTTGTAACCTGGTGCTTTGGCAGGGTGTGACCATAAATCAGTTTATTCTCTCACTGTCCTTGTGCAATCAACTGTCTGAGAGTGTACAAACACACGGAGGAAAAGCTCTGTAATAACACTGTCTTGTTTTATTTCTTTGCCCTCAGTGTGAAAGAGCAGGGAGGACGTTTGCCTGGCCGGCCATAATCAGACAGACACACCTCGATCAGCTGCACTCGTCTCGTATTTTGAGACACTTCTGCCGCAGTTTCATTGTGTGCGTGTGTTTATGTCTGTTTATACCAGGGTGTATTTGTGTATGTAAATGTAGGTTTGTGCCTGTGTACGTACAGTATGTCTCAGCTGGCGAGTGGGAGTCGTGGTGTGGGTGGGGTTAAGTTTTCAGATTAGATGATAGTCAGGACTCTTTGTTGTGGTTTGGGGCCCGGCTGGTCTGGGGGGGCCTCTTCTTTTTCCCTGCCCTGTTCTGCCGCCACACGTGAGTTAAGACTAAAGACAGCCTTTAACCTTCAGCGCAGAGACTCTGCAGTTGTGAAGATAAAAGGTGGCGTTGCTATCTGAGGTTATAAGATGGTGCTGATTAGAAGATGAAAATGACATTTGTATGATAATTATCTGTGTGTTTTGTTTTCTTTACACTCTCCAGAGTATTGTAAGAATCTCCTCGGGGCTCTTGTTTGTCTTTTGTAGACTGCCTGTCTGAACACTGGGCATAGTGATATTAAAGGTTAATTAGGATTTATTACAGCTAAGGTCTTATTTCCATAACTTTTGCTTTTATTTCTATCATAGATAATGCCATTCAACTCATTAAGTTAATTACAGAGATTTGGAAGGTTAGACAAACTTACATGGAGGGGAAAATCAAGGCACAAGGCCCACACACACCAACCCAACAGTTAACCCGTCAATAAACTAGAGGCGATGAAGATTTACTGTTGTGTGTCCTTTGTAGTGGCTGATAAGTATTAAGCATTAAGTATTAAGTATAAGCATTTGAACACACTGCAGAGACTACAGCCAACGGCCGGTTAGCATGTATGTTCTGCGCTTGCGTGAGATGAAATAAGATAAGATAAGATAAGATAGAACTTTATTCATCCCGAAGGAAATTCTTGTGCCAACGCTCCCTACCAGCAGGTCTCGGTAGTCTGTATTCGTTAGACAGAGGATGGCGGATAGACAAACCATTGTTATATACAGTACAGTATGTATATGGATATGTACATGAAACAAAGCGGCGTTTGCCAACCATTTTCACACCACTCTTATTCACCACTTAGCTTCATTCCAGATGGCCGTATTGTGAAAATATCCGTGTAATGGAATGATCAGATGAGATAAAGATGAAAAATGAGAAGAGCCTCCTGTGTTTTTCCTCTTGACTTTACTCGTTGGCTTGCTGTCCTCACGACCGTGCACTGATTCGTTTAAACTGAACAGCCAATCAGTGCGATTTCTCTCACTGCTGGGCGCCGCTGCCGATTCAACATGCTGAATTGGCCTGTGATGACTAGACTAGAGCTGGCAATGTGGGACACAGTGCAAAAACTAGGCCGACAGACACGCTCTCTGTACCAAACTGTCCGACGGCCGACCATTGGCTTTGTATTATTGTCCAAACTGTTCAATGTTAATATCACTCAGAGTTTACAGACCTACTTCCTGGTTCAAATTTGACCTTAGTCAAGGTTGTGATAAATATTTCAGGTCCACTCATTTTGCACCTCCAAATATTTTTATTAGATAATCTGGCTGTCTCTTGTAATGCATCCTTGGCTTTTTGCTGTGTGATTCTCAGCTCTGACTCCATTATGTTCCATCCAGCTGATTAGGTGTATGGACAGGAAGTCTTCCCTATTCCTCCACACATCCGTTCAGAAACAAGAAACGCACCGGCTATTGTCTTGAAAGCAGCCTGACCCTCTCAGAATCTGTTATGCAAGTGTGTGTGTGTGTGTGTGTGTGTGTGTGTGTGTGTGTGTGTGTGTGTGTGTGTGTGTGTGTGTGTGTGTGTGTGTGTGTGTGTGTGTGTGTGTGTGTTTGGAGAAGCAATTTTATCCAAATTTTCTAATCTTTTCCTGGAACAAGTGATCCCTGTCGGTGATCTGTTTACCTAATCCTTCATGTTTTGATCAAACCTTGGAGTTAGTGTTGGATTAACTGATTGCGTAATATATTGGTTTCACTTCTCTTCCCTCATGGCGTCCAATTAACACATCTGGCCTGGCTGCAGTAAGACCGAGCTGGTAATCCACCATCCCATCAGTAGGTAATCACCATTAAACACAGTGAAAATCCCAGTCAGGCCTGAAGCTGCACTAACCACTAATCTGCTGTCTCTGAATACCTGCGTTTGTGGCTCCTGGCCAGGAAGCAGCGATGCTGTATGTTGGAGTGAGTCACCTGCCAGCCTGCCGGCATGCTCTGTCATTGAGATAATAGCTGTTTTCTGTCTGTTTTTGTTCAGCCTCTAGGCTTTTGTCATAAGGTGTCAGTCTTTGTGTTTTACTGCAGGGAGATTTACCTGCGGTGTGTTCTGCTTCATGGAGCTGCTGCTGGTATAAAAGAGAGACAAAAGAAAGACTAAATGGATTAAGTGACACTGGAATAATGCACTGTTGTTCTGTTGCTTGTTCGTTCTTTAAAAAGCATTCACATGTATCAATGAATAAGTGACAGCAGCTGTGAGAAAAATCACTTCATTAAAGGCCTGTTTTTAACACAATGTCCATATAGTATTCAAGCTGAGTTCTTGTTAAGTGAATATTTTTCCAATTTAGCAGCATACCAGATCGACTTTCACAGGGGATTGACTGGATATGAATCTACACACAATTGTGAATTGAGGGCACACACCCGCACAGGAGTCCCTGAATGTTTTGTGAACACCTCTAACCCTCCCTCTGTGCATTCACCTCAGCTATTTCTCTTTCCACCTCAGGAGCAATAAATCTGGTCTGTGTGTTGGTGTCTGCCACAGATTAGCCACATGATTTAGATCCTTAGGGTGGAGCAGGCTTTTCTTGGGGAAATGATCCTGGCTTGCTACTGGCACCCCTGGCTCCTCTCCTCCTCTCCTCTGAGGTGAAAGGGCTTTTACAGGCTTCTTTGTTTTCACTGTTTGCCTTGTGTAAAACGGTTTGGAGGACGTGCTTCACGGTGATGGAGTGCCATATGGGCATGTGTGTGGAGAGGGATGGTCCAGTACTTATTCTACAACTTTTCCTGTAAAGAGGAATGATGATGAGCTCTTGAAATCACTCAGTGATACTCTGAAATCCCCTTGTCCACTCCCCTGCATGCCAGAAGAATGTGTGTGTTTTTATCGATGCGACTCCATGAGCAGTGCGCAACGTGACGCCGGTTTCCTGTTGAGTGGTCGGCTTGTAGTTTTGCGCAGCGAAGTCTCATCCACGCCACGAGGAAGGATACACACGCATCACAAACAACAACTGTATCGGGTCCAGGATTAACGCGCCGGAGAGGAGAAACAGGATGCATGTTTGGGTCTCTTTGCTGTGCGTATTTTGAAAAGTGAAGGCAGACTGGCTGGAAACCAGAACAGTTTATGGCTGAAAGTCACATGGACTAAACTTCAGGATCTCTTGTCTTGAGAACAGAGGAAGCTGGTCACCAAACAGCTGGAGTGATGGGAGAAGAGACTGCTCGCCCTGGCGTGACTTTTACTTGTTTGTTTTTTGAAGTAGGAAATTATTTCTTCCTTTAAATATATACTTTCTTCTGTTTTTACAACGTCTAACTTTTACCCAGCGCTGAATGTGAAGTTTGGGAGCCGATATTTTTGTTTTATGTGGTAAGAATTGCCAAGAATATTAACCGGTTAAGCGATTAAAGATTGAAACGATCAGTGACACAGGGGATATGCGCTATGAAATATGCATTTGAATCTGCCAAATGCTTTTGACCCTGTGACCTACTAAAAGTGCATGTTTTCTTCCTCACCAATCTGCCCGTCCAGTTTATCAGTTTTTTTAAACAACCACATTTTGTTTTAAACACCAGTCTTTCATTCAAAAAGGTTGAAAAATGGAGTGATATAATTTCACCATCCTTTTTTTGCGTGTATCGCACTTCGTCTTTTTCTCAGTTTGCTGCCAGATAACGTCTGTTCATTTTCACTCCCATCAGGAGGAGCGCCAGCTGACACGTTATAATTTCTCCATTTATTATCAAGCCAGTAAAAAAGAACAAAGCTCCCCACCCCGCTCTGCCCCTGTGGTGCTGTGGTATTCGTTATTTATTTGTTTAAAAAAGGGCGTTGGAGCAGCTACAGTAATCTCTCCCTCCTTTCTGCCCTTCTTCTTTTTATAAAGTTCATTACCATCACCAGAGGCACGTCGTAGGGGTTAACTTAGCGCCGACTTGGGGATCGTCAGGGCGCACACAGTGGACTAGTTGTGCCGATCACTCCCGCAGAGGCGATGCCCTTTTGTGGAGAGGTCTCTTGTCACACAGAGGACAGACGGCATTCACAGTCGGGATACAGGGACACAAAGAGAAGAACTGCATTTAAAAGGCTCCATTCTTTCCCCGCAACCGCTGGGTGTTGACTGTGGGTGTTTGAGAGGATCTTTGTTGCCCGGAGAAAAGTAGAGAAGAAGAAGAATACGCGCCGTGAACGGGTTGGGGGATTTTTTATGGACAGGGTTACTACAGTGCAACCGGTGCTGTCATCCACTCCACCTATATTTGCTTCCTCTGAGTCTCGTCTTGGATGAGGAGCTGGACTTTTACGCATAGTTTTACGCACAGATTGAGTACCAGACGCTGTCAAAATGAACTTTCTCTTCTCTGTACCTGCTGCGTAGCGGTTTGAGCCGGATCATTGACTTCAGCAAGGAGTTATTTTGTGGATATCTGCCGAAAGGATGCCTGTTGATAAATTCACAAACATGGAGGAAAAACTGTGGATACTGGAGGACCTTAATATGATGTACATCCGTCAGATTGCGCTCAGTTTACAGGTAATAGTTTATTTCAATTTCTAGTTGACCATCACTCATCTCTGACCTTCTGTGGGTGTTTTTGATACTCTGTTGTAGCCAGTTTGTGCACAGTCTCATCGCTGTGGGGTGTGTCAGCACAGGAGTGTGTTTAATCATGTCTCAAACTGTTTTACTTTCTTTTTCTCGATTGACAGGCTATCCACATTTAATACAAGCAGACTAAATAACTGAAATCCTTTTTTCCTAAAGTATACAGTGCATCACTGTGTTAGCTGTGTGTGCAATTGTGGTGTCAAGTTTACAGAGGGGTTGATTGAACAATCTTTCTGTGAGGGGCAAACAAGTGGAGCTGACACTGGTGTGGTCTTCCCCAGTTATCCCCAGATGGCAAATGTTACACTGACAGCAAACAGAAAACAACATTGGATGCCATCCATCTCTCCCCTCTCTGTCTCCCCTTCCAACTGGGGTTCACCCACAGTCCACAGCTGCACATATGGGCCTCATAAGTCCCTGTGGGAGTGTGTGTATGTGCTAGTATTATGTTCTAAGAAAGACAGAGAGGAGTCATGTTTATCATCAATGCATTATCCAACCGCCTTTTTTAGAATATCTGTAATCTGTTCCTTAAAGTGTTTCAGAGGAAAACGCTGAAGAATGTGTCTGTTTCAGAGCTGAAAGGAAGAGGAGTCACTGGAAATGTTACAGGGATTTCAAAGGGAAATTCTAATATACTTTACTTTCTGGCCTCATAATCTGTAAAGATATGGTCTGTCTGTGCCGCAGCTGTTTAAAAAGCACACTGTTTCTTCTTTCTCACAGTGTCGACTGAAATCTAGTCCAAAAAGCCTTCAGCTGTGTGACACAAGGGCTGTATGAGATGTGATATTACTCACTGGTGCTGTGTTGAACCTGCTGGCAGTTTGGCATCATTTTCAATGTGCAAGGTGTTTTTTTTGTTTACCTACCTGTGCCAAGTGCCACAGAGCAACACACAGAATCATGCCAACTTTAGTTTGTGTGAGGCCTTCGTTTCGGTTCCCAAATTGTTGCTCTGTCTTTAAAACTCTCATTAAACTTAGGAGACATTTGGCTGAATTTGGCCTGAAATGGACTGTCACAAACCAGCTATCACAAGGTCTTTTCACCATTCGATCGGGCACTAATCAGCTTATTAGTTCCTGTCACAGAGCCTCCTTTGACGAGGACACATGTTTACAGCTCAGACTTGAAAGTTTTACTTTGTCTGAATATTGAATCTAGGACGTTATGGTGGAATGTAGATAACAGGCATTTCTGTCTGAACATCTATGTGCATTTAAGCATTTAGCTGCATCGGTTCCAGTTGTATTTCTGTAAATGCAATTCACAAGGCTAGGAATGTATAATAATGAGATGATGAGCCCTTTATTTAGCCTTGTGGGAAAACTTCTCCTTCAGAGGGAGTTCAGAGGTCAAGGTCAGCTGCAGAGACGTTACTCAGCGCAGTGAGAATTTCAGATTTTTTCAGATTCAGAAAGTCGTGGTCCTTCTAAACTCGAGTATTTTTTGCTGGTAAACACTCGCTTGTTTGCTCACTCTCTTCCCCTCCCTCCCCCCATGTCTCCTCTGCCTGGGTGGGTTTATGAGACAGGGATTCTTTGTATGTGGCTGAACTGCACGGCCCACAGTCTAACTGTAATTTCAGCTATAGCTTTGGCTTTTTTTTTTTTTTTTTGCTCCAGGGTCGTTCATAAACGTCCTGCTGGGTCATCACGACTTGCAGTTTTTACACTGTAAACCCTTTCCTCCTCCTTTTTTGTTTTTCCCTGCGGCGCCATGCAGTAACCTATATCTGAAAGCCACTCCCACCCCATGCCCACACATTTACAGTACACAGTATACATTGATAAACTATGCACCTTGTTTGTTGCTGTGTCTGCACTGGTCATCTCAGACTATAAGATCACTTGTCATTTGAAAAGAAAATTGAGAAAAGTGAAAAGATGGTGCATGTCCTGAGGTCCCAGCATTCCTCAGGCTTGTATAATTGCTGTGTCAGGAGGAGAGAGAGAGCAGGCATTGTGTTATTTGCAAGCTCAGTAGGAAGGAACTTTTCTGCTCTTCAGGTTTTAACAAGTTTATAGGAATGGCTGCATTCTTGGCTCCAGCTTTCTTTGTCTTTCCCTCCTCTCTTATGACAAGACGGTCGCTGATATGCTGTTTCTTCAGTCACATGCAAAGCATAAAAAGCATTTTGCCCACAGACTACAGAGAAAAGGTGGCTGATGGGAAACAGGAAATGCTCTTGTGTAATTACTGTTTCCCAGCGGAAGCAACAACATGATGTCATTGAACCCTCTGCCATTAATAGGCACATACACACCATTTCCTGTCACCACAGACCCGGATACACAATTTTTTTTTCCGCTTTGTTTTCTTCTCATATCCTGGTTCTCTGTCCTCTTCACCTTCTACTGGCTGTGTCCTACTGTCCTACCACTCTTTCCCCTCGCTGGTAACCTGAGGGCCGTAGATGGACACTTTCTCCTGGTCTAATTTTAGCCTGCAGACTGGCCTTCAATACATGGACCACGGCTTTGCCAGAGTTAAATGTGGACATTTGTTAAAAGGGTTTCTGAGGTCATTCATTTTTGCCCAAGTTATACAAGCAGGAGTTGTGTTGTGTTCATTCTCTAAGTCAGTCATTGTTTGTGAACGTACAATACTATCTCTATGTGTGAGTGTGAATGTATGACCTCACTGGGTCTGAGTGGCCCTACGCTCCTCAGAAGGGTGCAGTCTGGGACTTTAAGCTGCTGCAGCTCTGGCTGCCACTGATCATACCAATGATATCATCTCATGAAAGATTAAAGGAGCAATGTGCAATGCTTTGGGGGATCTATTAGCAGAAATGGATTATATGATTCATAACTATGTTTTTATTAGTGTATAATCACCTGAAATTAAGATCCATTGTGTTTTTGTTAGCTAAGAATGAACCCTAGCTACTCAGGGAATAGGTCCTCTTCACAGACTCTGCCATGTTTCTCTGGCATGTTAGCCCAAAACAGACAAACTAAACACTTGGCCTAGAGAGAGCCTTTTGTCATCTTGCCTGAAGGCCACCGTAGTTCTCCGACACACTTGAAACTACGGTAACGTGAACCACAGAATGCAAAACCGTGATACTGCCAGACGCCATCTGATTTCTGTTGCTCCTAAAGTGGTGTTATCATAGTAAGGATGGCCTCTGAGCAAGGTGAACGGCGTTACCATGGCTAAGCACTCGGCGGCTCACGTTACCGCAGTCTGGGAAAGGGAGGAGTGAGTGGAGGGGTACTTTGTTGCAATCTGCAGCCACACCACTAGATGCAACCAAATCCTACACACTATTCCTTTAAAGAGATCCCTTTTTTTAAGGTTTTGTGGTGGTATTAGAAACCAGAACTGATCCTTCACTATTTGTTGAACCTGTGAAAAACAGGTGTAGGTAGAAGAAAATCTGTTATAGTGTGGCTAGAGATTTCCCAAAGAGCAACAGTGAAATAGTCCAAAGTTCACTATTTGAGTCTGTGAGCTTTTCTGTTTACTTGTATATTAAACAGGATCGTATGCTAGTAATCAAGGTGATACATTTAAGCTTTCATTTGAATATGTATCAGCAAGCTCTATAGAAGTCTGTAAGCAAATAGACACTTTGACTCAAACATGCTCGACCTCTGACCATTGTTGATGATGAGCTCTTGTGGGGGGTCAGGTGGGAGTTCTTGCTGCCTCACCCGGGACTCGTGTTTGACCTCTCACACGCTCCCAGACCCTAAACTTAGCTGTGGCCATGCCTCAGATAGTTCTGCTGATTCTAGACACCACAGGCAGGCGTTAAATATCCATTGGTATGGTATTCATGCAGCACCGCTTCATCTGATCTCAGATTACTGCCTTGACCGTTTGATTGAGTGGGACGTATCAGAAGTTAAGTCTGTCCACCCAGATCAATCCAGCCTCTCTTTCTATTTGAAAATAAGCTTACACAGAAATATCTTTTCTGTTTGATTCAGTTTGTTCTCTTGCACATATTTGTTGTCATGTGGCTGTTTGGCTGTTTCTGTCCTGTATATAAAGGCTTCTAAGTATCAGTCCTGGTGGTAACAGATATTTAGACCCCAGTGGATTCTAAATGTAGGAGGTCCTGGAGGGCAGAGGCCAAATTGACAGTTAATCCCTTCCTGTTCTGGGACCAGTAAACCAGTATTTTCTTTTGCAATCCTGCTAGACTGATGAGTCCCAACCTGGATGATGAATTTGTAGAAAGAGCACAGGTTAATCTTATTTTTTACTGGGACAGTAAAACCGACCGTGCATGTAGCTTAGCTGCAATCCCCTTGCTTACCTGTTACATTTCGTTTTGTAGTATTGACCCTTTTTTTTCTATTCTTGTCATTTTTAATGACGTTCTTCTTTTATCACCACTGATTTGTTAAATCTCTATGCCACTGCCTTTTTTGTCTTTGTGGTGAGTTCATCCTTTTAGCATCAAAGTGAGTATCCATATGTCCCTCTGTGTCAAAGTTAAATATTTTCTGGTTTCTTTATTCCTTTATGACCATAAACTGAATATCTCTGAGTTGTGGACAAAACACGTCATTTGAAGACGTCATCTTGGGCTTTGTGAAACACTGATTGACATTTTTCACCATTTTCTGACTTTTTAGAGACCAAACAACTCAGTGATTAATCGAGAAAATAATCTAGTTGCAGCCCTACTTCCATGAAGAAGCAGTCAGCAGTTGAAATCAGTGTGTGTGTGTGTGTGTGTGTGTGTGTGTGTGTGTGTGTGTGTGTGTGTGTGTGTGTGTGTGTGTGTGTGTGTGTGTGTTAGTTCAGCTGTGAGGTTGTTTAGGTAGCCTAAGTTACACCAGACCTGCCTGCTTCAGTGGAAGGTGTGCTAAAGCTAACAGCGCTCGCCCTCCTGTGATACAGGATACGCAGTCACATCTGAGCCAAAATACATTCCTCCACAACGGACCGCTTCATCGTACACCGCTAACCCGCCGAGCTCATCTGTGTGCATCTGAAAGTGTGTGTGTGAGTAAATATTTGCAAAGAGTAATAAGCCAATACTGTACAACGTATAATTGAGCCGAGTGCTTTGAATTGATTAGAGACGGTGGGTTTGTGGATTTTACTGTGAATGTGAAGCTTTTTAATTTATTTTTTTTTTTGCATTTATTTTGAATTAGATGGATTAGTTTCTGATGGTACTGAAAGAATCTCAAAATGAATGGAAGTAGCCAGGTTTATTCACTTGTAAGTGTTATGTACGCAGGATTTAGTGTGTTTGCTCTGTGTGTGTGTTGTGTGTTTGTAAGTGTGTCTTTGGCATCTGCATCACGGATAGCTACAGTAGCTTGCAGTTCGTCCAGTGCTGTATGCCAAAAGCAGGCACAGAGTGTGTGAGGTAGAGGAGAAAGGAGGCTTTGTATCGCATCACACACACCCATTGCTCCCTACCAAGCCCTCGAGCTCCTAACCCTCAGCCATCCCTTCCCAGGCTTCCTCTCTCCCCCTGCCAGACTTGAAACTATCTGGCTCCCCACCTCACCTCTGCACTCCCCTGGACTTCACCACAGTGCTGTATCCCCCCTGTGCCTCAGTCCTCACCCCAGCCATCGCCCATGCAGCGGTTAGGAGGAGCAGCACAGGTCTGAATAGGCACTCTGTGTGAGCAGGAACCAGCTAGATGCCGCGGCCTGAGCCAAGCTTCCTTTGAAAAATAGCAGGCGTGACCCAGGAGAGTGAGAAGGAGAAAACACAAAGCCAAACCAAGAGGTGGTGTTATTGGAACATGGACCTGACTCCCTGCACCTTCCCAGCTGGTTTCTTTTTGTCAGTCGCTTCCCTTATGGCTCCATCTCCGCCTGGATCCATTTGATAATTTCACTCTGCTGCTGCCTCTATCTCAGCTTTCGGCCCTTATTTCCACACTCTTTTATCTCGCCCTTCAGCATCACCTTTCTTTAATCCTAATTTCCACTCTTGCACACTTTGGCTTTAGTATTTAAAAGTTTTTTTTTTTTTTGTGGCTACAAAGAAAATTGGAGCTACTTAAGCTGTTTGAGTTGAGACTGCAGGCATTATTCAAATCAGCACAGATTGGATTTAAAGCCATGTCTGACTTATCGTGTCAGCAGCTCAGAAGTCACTGTTTTCAAGTGGAGATATTAAAAAACGTTGTATTCCTTTGTAAAATATGTAATTAAGAGGGTCTGAGCGTGTTCTGGAGATGCAGCTGGCGGCGCAGGCTGTTTAATCAGATGGTTGTCTTTGAAAATGTGCGCGAGCAGCACACATTGTGTTAAAAAGAGCATTTGGTAACGTGTTTAATTGAGCCTGTAGATGTTGCTTTTGTGTTTGCCCATATGGACGCAATTTATTCTTACGTCTGGTATGCTCTGCTTGTGAGATAAGCTCTGCACAGTGCACGTGATTGTGTGCAAGTTTATGGTTCTCTTTATTGATTTACACGTCTTTGGTGAGGTTTATATGGGGGATTTTTAAGTGTGCGTGAATAAATTCAGTCTATTTCTGTATGTTTCTGATCTCTCACGCTGTTACCATGCAAAATTAGTGACCTGGAACGGAGAGTAGATGGAAGCCAGAGAGGCGGAGGACAAAGTGCGAACCAAGAGCCGTCTGAACAAGCAGTTACCAGCATTAAAACAATCCACTCCCCAGTGAGCAGCATCACCAGCATCGTTGAGACTCTACAGATAGTGTCTTCTGGGACAATGTGTGTGTGTGTGTGTGTGTGTGTGATGTGTTTAAGCAGCAAGCCAACGTGTCTAATTAAATCACTGCACACTGTAGGATCCTTTGCCACTAAGTTGCTGTGTGTGTGTGTGTGTGTGTGTGTGTGTGTGTGTGTGTGTGTGTGTGTTTGGCAGGTGGAACAACTCTGTCAGCGTTTGGAGCGCTGCCGTCTGACCATCTGAGAGTCCATTCTGCTCACATCAAGGACGAGATGATCTCTCTTCCATTTATGATGTAATGCCGTTATTGTCTCTGTCTCCATCTCTAATTTCCACAGCGTCTATAAGAGACCCAGTAACATCACATAAATAGCAGTTTGGTTGTTTTAATGTTTATTAACTTGAGTCATACAAAACTTAAGTGACACAGAGAAAGATGAGCAGATGGCCTCACAGAAGGCTTTGTTATCGCTGCAACTAGAGACTAGCTTGAGTTTTATGTGACTTCTATGGCTGGATGCCTGTAAGATTGATGGTTGTGCTGTTAGGGAAAACCTAGATGCCAAAGGCGAACTGTCACGGGGGAATTCCAGGGTTTAGAGGCGGGTCAGAGACAGGAGCTGGAGCTTAAGGCTGAGGTAGATCTGACGGCCAAGGCTGTTGAAAAGGGGGCCTCTTGTTGTGGTGTGAGGTGCTGAGAGGCATGACTGAGCTGTTCCAACCCAAAACAACTCCCCCCTCCACAAAAAAACAACCTCACCATGATGAGATCAGTGGAACAAACTCTCCAGCTGGATGATGTCATGGTTGGGACTATGTGGTCAACATCTCAGGGTCACATTAGGGGATGTGTGAAGGGGGACGGTGTGTATAAGACCCTTTGAGATTGTACACAAGCTGCTGTGTTAATCTTTTCTCCTCACTGCGTCTGTGTACACAAACACATGCATAAGAACACACACACACACACACACACCTTTGACTCCATTACCTTGTGTGTCCTCCTTCCCCTTCCTCTCATCATTAGGTGATGAAAAGGTTAATCCATCTTATCACTGGGACAGGTATTCCTATTGGTCCTGGGGAGAAGTGTAGCTCGATATGATTGGCTGAGACAGACAGCTAAACAGACTAAGACCCCTATTAACCCCTGTTACACCAAGTCCCACTCAATCATTGGTCAGTATGTCACTGGAAACAGACTGGCTGTTGGTTGTTATGTAACTACATGTGTTAGTTTATTGAGGGACTGTTTTAAAAAACACACACACACACACACACACACACACACACACACACACAACTCATGTCCTCACAGTTGGCACCCGCAGCTGTCACTGTAAAATCCATCCAGATTGACGGTCAGTATATTTAGCTGTGAATATGATCACTGTTTATTTAACTTGCATAATACTGAGGTATAAGTTGCATTAGCTATGCATCACTGATGACACAAGTGTCTCATGATGTGTGTTAGGTTTCTCATGTTGCAGACACTGATACTGTTGTAGTGATAATGATGAAATATACAGTTTTTGTAATCTAGATTTACAGGCTAGTTAAACTTTGCAGTCTACACTATGTTGCCACTGCCATGAGATGTGAATGAACGTTAGGACTGCAACTAACGATTATTTTCATTGTCAAACTGTGGATTATTCTCTCTCTGAATTGATTAGTTGTTTGGTGAAAAATGGCAGTCATTGTGTTTCCAAAAGATGATGTCCTTAAATGTTAATTGTTTTGTCCACAGTTCAAAGATATTCAGTTTACTGTCAGAGAGGAGTAAAGAAACCAGAAAATACTCACATTAAAGAAGCTGGAATCAGAGAACTTTTTTCTTAAAAAAATGACTTTCAGGCTCTAGTCTAATCCCAGCATGCCCCTCAGGCTGCCTGACACTGGGAGGAAAGCATGTCTCTGCATGCCTCTTGGTCCTTGCATAAGACAATATGGACACAGTTTCTTAGACTCAAGGCACAGTTCAGGTGTAACAGTAAAGGAGAGGAGTGACTGATCCTGTTTCAGTGTCTGTAGAAGTTGCCGTGCCGGTTTATGGCCAATAGGGGGTGGATGGGCTATCCAGTGAATAAATAATAATTTCCTTCCATGTCACATCTGAAAACAAGAGATTCTGTTGTAATCTCACTGATGACAGGTAGAACATAAGAGAGACAATAAATAATGTTAGATGCATACTGTAATATGGTGCACAATTAATATTTTAAAAAAAAAAGTTTATGTATTAGAATAGTGGCCACCCCTTGAAATGCAGATCCTAAGCCCAATTCTTAAAATGCACATTGTTAAAACAGTTTAGTTTGGTAATATAAAGTACACTAATCCATGTGCACTGCACTATTTATTAATTCATTGCAATGATTGCCAATAATGTGCAACCATAAAAGAAAAAAATATGGTGGCAACAGGAAGAGAACTCTTGTATTTTTGCTCTTACTCCCGACACTTTGCAATAAAGCAAATGAAGCTTATCCATGCGCCCCAGTGTTTCCTTTGAGGCAGTTAATGTGAAATTGCCCAGAGAGACAGTTTATTCAAACACAGTGCTGTGTGAAAAATATGGTTAAAGCATGTGAAAGAGAAACACAGTCCTGTCCCTCAACAACCCACCATCAACAAAAGGCACCAGATTAAAATCTGCACAAACCTGAGGTGTGAATTTTGCTAAGCTTATTTTCTGTGAAGTTACTCCTCCGGGGCCGTGATGGGAATTAAGATTTCATTCTCATTCAAGCTTATGAAAAGATTACAAATTGAACAGAAATGGTTTAGAGAGATGTCCTATAATTTGACACATGGCTACAACCGGCTCGTCTATCTGCGGAACGGAGGAAGGGATCTTGAGGATGTACAGTAGCAGCAGAGAGGAAGCAGAGAAACACTTGTTTGGGAAAACCACTCCTGTCAGTGAGTCGATAGGAAATGCTTGAGTCTCAGAGGGAGGGGGGTGAGTAGGTTAGTCTGGCTGAAGGAATGTCCTCTCATCCTGTCAAATGCTGTGTAATGACACTGGGAACGATGGAAATCATTCATTCAGCTGGTCCCACTGAGTCTGTCAGCATTGGGAAACTGAACCGTGCAAGTGTGTGTTTTGTCTTATATCCAGATTCTTTGAATATGTCATGTGTTGTTTGGTCAATACCATATTCCTGTTTAACAGGTGACAACATATTGTAGTTTCACCCTTCACTGTTTAGTCTGTGTGCATGCTGGCATTGATACTGTCACTCACTGGTGTTGTTCCCTGAACCCTCCAGTGAACTGAGTGTAAATTTGTCTCCACCAGCAGCACTCCTCTGACTGGCTCTCTGGAGCAGCCACTTGCTCATGAAACCTTAATCTGATTAACTGCAGGATATTTACAGCTCTAAGTCCTGAGTTATCAAGGCTCATCTTGTTTTTGTTGCACACATCTACTTGCACAGAGAGATGAGCAGAGCAAGAGGGAGAGAGAGAGAGTTGAAGGCAAATTGTACTTTAATGTTCTTGCCTTGTCAAAGCCACCCCCGTCGTTTGTTGTCCTCGGCTAGAGGTAAACAGTTGTATTCACCCTGCTAGAAGCACAGATGTATTATTGCACCACTGAGATGGACTATGTTGCTGTGATGCCATTAGCCAAGGCTGCCCACAGAGAGACTGACTCTCTCCTCCTCCATCCTGATCCTCCTACATGTCATCTGCTGCTTCTCTGGACTGTGTGTCTCATTCCACTTCTCAACCCACAAACAACGCACAACAAAACAAGCGCTGTGGTTTTTGTCTCCCTTTGTATCCATTTTATTCTGCTGATATTTAGGAAAACGTTAAAACAATAAAGATGTTTGACGCTTTACAGTTATTGCCTGCAGAGGCATATTCTCATAACGTTCCCCTTGTGTTTGCTAGAGATGTCCCGAAATACTCCAATTATTTGTGTTCCACTTCCAGTGCGGATTTCCTGGAGACAAACTCTCAGTCAGCTGGTTCACCCTAACGCCACCTTTATTCCCCACACTTCATTCTTGGCCGGACTCATCTGCGTTTTTCCGTTTCCACCTGCCCACAAATCACTCTCATACATCACCGGTCGACAAGGCGATGCACACCACCGCACAGCGACTTCCCAGAGCGCACACACATGGGCCAGGTAATAAGCAGAGGCAGGCACAGAAAGAGAAAGGGCAGAGGGAGACAGATGAACATTTGTATTGGTTCCCTGGAATGATAAGTTGTTATTGTCAGTAAAGTTACATATAGATGTACCAAGTGTAGGCTGCTGGACAATCTTATTTGAGCATATTTTGATAGTGGAACTTAACTTTTCTCATATTTAGACTAGATTTTAGTCTGATTCATTAAAAAAAATCAATATAATAAACACGTTTCTAGATGAAATAAACATGTGATGGTACTGTAGTGACCAAGTTTTCCCTGTGCCAATCCTAGAAAATGGGTAATAGTTTATTTTCACTATTTAATTCACATTAGAAGTGAGCCCAATGTCAGTAAGACTTTAAAGTGTGACTATTCTGGTTTCACGTCCTCCACAGTGTAGTTGCCAACAACCAAAATCTTTTCAGATGGAGGTCCCTGAAGCACAATCTTATCAAATGGGGGTCCATGACCTAATGTATTGCAATCTAGGGGCCCTTGACATGAAAAGGGTTGCTCTATTGGATCATTTAAAGCTTCAGAAGACAGAAATTTTTTGGCATCATTGGACAAAAATCCATAACCTTTCAGCATATTGTAATTCAAGTGTTCTGAGAGAAAACTAGACTTCTGCACCTCCTAATGGCTGTTTTCAGCCTTTAAAATATCTAGCCCTAAATGTGAGACTTTGGCCAATCACAGGTCATTTCCGAGAGGCCGTTCCATTGGCTGTGCTCTGACTGGTGGGTGGTGCTCAGCATTACTTCAGCTGATCTCAACATGGCTGCCAGGTCACAAACTTTTTCATTTTACAGCTAAACAGTAACTACAAGATGTTTCTGAAATCATTTGAGGTGAGAAATAGTCATTACAGTAACAGAATATTGATTCATATTTGATCAGCGCTGCCTAGATTGACCGTTTGATCGGAATTTGCAAGTGATTGACAGCTGCTTAGAGATGGCAGACTCCAGCTCGGTTCTGATTGGTTGTTTTCCTCTGGCCTCTGAAATCATGCAGATGCCGTTAGGAGCACCGGAGGACACTGGAGGACACAGAGGTGCATGATTTTTTTTTTCCGGATTACCAGTCTCATGCATTACTGTCAGGATATAGTGACTGTTTTATAAAAATTACTTTTTTAAGTCACATTTGCTCCATTTCTACCCACTGCTGCTTTAACAGCAGATATCTCACCTGATAGCTGCATTATTTGCCTCTGTATCTGAACTACATGGAGATTTTGCAATGATTGTCTTGTGAATCCAGTTGTATCGTGCAATTATTAAAATGACTAAATTTAATAGAAAGAAACACTGCTTCCTCAAGACAAATGCAGATATTTGTTATATAGACTTACAGTATTCCAGCTGCTTTTTTTTGAAACATGAAAGCAAGCAACGGTGTGTGGGAAAAGAGGGATGTTTTGCCTGTAGGCAGCACAAACAGCATATTGACCAGTGTTGAGAGAAAAAAAAAAAGTTGAGTCATAACTTTAAAAAAAGAAACGTCTTTTTTCCACTGTGGGCGGAGTAGGCACAGAGTGACCACAGTGGATTTTACTGACACACTTGCAACCCACTTCAAACTATGGCCAAACTCAGGGATGCCAAATCCTTATGTCGGTTTCTCCCAAATAGCCTTAGACCATCATGCACTGTGAGATTTCAGAGGGACCCTGGGACAGTAAACACTAATATGTCAATGTACTGACAGCACCAATCCCTGAGAAACTGTATAGAGGCTAATCTCAGTCACTGTTTGGTGGACAACAGTGGGACGACACTTAATAAAATTGCTCCCAGCACCCCTGGGATCCTGCTCAAGGACCCCTGGAGGACCCTGGACACAGCTCTGAGAGCCAATGCCGTAAATGACAGCTCTGCTCGCGCGCAGCTACACACAGATTAGGAACACACACGCGCGCTCATACACACACCCGCCTCCTCGGGAACGGTTCTCGGTTGGTCCATCAGTCGGTCAGTCTTTATCCTCCCCTGTGCTGCTGGTGTTGTGTGTGTGAATCAGAGCTCTGGAGCTACCAGTACGACGACGACAGTGATGATGATGATGATGATGATGAAGACAAGAGGACAGAGAGGGGTTGAAACACATGACCGCTGTCGTTCCCACGTTGCCAGGAGTGGGGTTTGTGTTTTCTGCGTGGATCCGTAACAACTTCTCCTGAGGTTAAGAAACGGCAGCTGTTCTCCGTGGATTTTCAGCGTGTATTTCGTTTTGCCTTGAAATGGAGGTGCCTCAGAGGGAAAATCTGACTTAAGGTATTGCGTGTGGGACGTTTAACGGACCTCGGTGTTGCGTAAAGCGCCCGTGTTGCCAGTTTTGGAGAGTTGGGAAGCGGAGTGCTCCTCTTTGGATCATAGGATGAACAACTCAAAGAATCAAATGGTAAGATTTGTTGTTTTGTGTCCGATGAGACTCAGAGGACTCTTGAGTTTTAGATGAAATGGAAAATGACAGTCAGCTGTAGCCGATGACGCGCCACACTTCTCGGGTTAATTCGTCACCGTCAGATCAGGCAGCGAGGCTACCTATGATCCTCTGAGACATCTCATTGGATCTACTATTGATTGTTGTAAATCTACCCTGATAATGCGCTGTTTACGCTTGTTTGGAGAGACGCAACGCCACTATTGAAAACCTTGACATTTTAAAGTTTTCTTGTTTATCTCTCGAGTCTGCATTCCCGATTTGACCAAATCAAGACCTGTTTTTAATCTATGAAGTCTTTTGGTGAATTCGGCTCACAGTTGATTCTACTAGCAGATTTCATTTGTGAAAATTACAACTTTTACAGTTGTCTCACACTGCTCTTTACAGCCCGCCATGTTTTTCACCAGGGGCGATTTGGGGATATAGATGAACGAGTTTTAAATATGAATTTACCCGACGAAATTGTTTGATTAATGTATGTGATTTGTGCCGAATTAATGAGTGGTGCTTTATGTTATGTGTAATCGTTTATGTTCTATCAGTTAATACTTAATTTTTTGAGTATGCACGTTTTTAAAATGCACGTTTTTTTAAGGGAGTCTGGTTCTAATATAACCCAGATGGTGCCAGTTGTCTATGACTGGTAGTTTTGCCAGTCATTGTTTAATTAATTACATATCCTGCAGCACAACGACCCAGTTCAATAATAATAGCAGCTATTGATTTTGTTCCTTTGTTTGTCACCTTAAATAACTCGCCCTCTATTTCTCTCTCTCTCTCTCTGTGCCTGTGGGTCACTAGAGGTTACATTACAGTAGCAGGGGGATAGTAATTCTCAATTTCATGTTGTCTCACTGTGTCATACCGCCCAGCCTCTCAGAGTCAGAACAATGTGACAACTGTGGGATATTACTGCAATAATGACTTACATCTCCCAGTCATCGCCCTTTCCCCTCTCTTATGAATAAATCTTTCCTAAACGCCTTGAATTGGCAGCACAAAAACAGCCACACTTCAAGTGAACACTGGCACAGAAACGACCTTCTACGTGTGAGAATATTATGCTTTTCATTGCCTTATTTCCCACAGCAATAAAATGCCACGGTTTTCATGTAAAGCAGTTTGGTTCAGAGGATGCCAGTCCACATAGCAGACATGTCTATCATGCATTCATATATTCTATTTCTAGAAGCTTTCCACTTAAAAACATGCACGAAGAACCACAGAGCAGAGTTGAAAAGAAAGGACAGCAACCAAAAATGTTTGCCTCAACGTGCTGAACATGCATGTGGCCAGATGTCCTGAGTGTGTGTGACAGGCAGTCAGTCTGGTTTCATAGTTTGAGCTCATTTTATCCGACAAACCGGCAGTTCTGTCCACTTCCTATAATCAACTTTTCTATCGCCACTGAAACTCTATCCGCACACAGATTAACCAAACAACTGGCTGCATCTCTGCTGTTGATTGCCTTCACTTCACTTAATGACAGGCTGCTTCCTGATGTGAGTTTAGATTTTAGTCTCATGTTGATTTTAAAAGGTCACCTGCATCAGAGATTGAACGAGCGAGACAGATGTGATCTTTCCATTCCTGGAATACAGCCTTTTGTGTGTGTGTGTGTGTGTCTGTATCTCTGTGTGTGGTGTGTGTTGTCCCTACTACTGTTGTAACCACAACCATCTTAGATCATTAGTAGTGAAAAGGTTACTGATGTGCCATAGCTCCTCAGTGTGACCACACAGCATCCTCCATATTCAGGCTTCCTGACCCTTCTTTGTGCAACTTTCACCGTATTCATCACACGCTGCAGTTAGTCTTGTTTTCTGTTAAATGCATTTCAGCTTTTCATTGCGTTTGCAGTTTATACAAGGGCGGGAGAAAAGTCAGCATCCTGTGTCAGTTCACTCGCTATGGAAGCCTTCGGCCGGCGTCTAACAATCAATAACCACTTACTGCAGAGGAGCTCTATGCAGTCAAGTCTCTGTCTGTCCACACTGCTCTCTGTCTTTCTCCTCTTTCTCTATCTGGATAGGTATCTCAAGTGTCTCCTCTGCTTGTATCTGTCTCTTCCCTCCCCGGCCTTCATTCACCTCTGCAGTCACGTGTGTTTTCTCTCGCTGCCCCTGCTCTTTCCTGCTGCTGTATGTCTGCAGTAGAGGTCATTCTGTCTGATATTGTCCATTGCTTTTTCCCACGAGGCAGCTGCTGCTGGGACTGAGATAGGTAGGACTCCCTCAGCTTGAGAAACATAGGGGCGAACTGGAGCCTATTACTCTATGTACTGTACACCATGACAGCAGCTGTGCAGGAGGAGGGGTGTATTGAACTTTGTTTTGTGTGTCTCCTTGAGCCAGTTGTCTTCGGACTAGTGTGAAAAATGAGCCACTTAACACCTTGCTCTGCCGCAATATTGCCTCACCGCCCACCCAATTATAGATCTTTTAACTCACACTTATTCATACACAATCTTCCTCTGTCTCTGGGGGTTTCTTACTTTTTCACTACAGAGTATCTTGCCAGCTTTGGTCCTCCTCTCCTGACTTTCAGTTTCCAGCTTCATGACTCAAATAAACACCCGGCCCAACATGCCATGGCAGAGCTCTCTCAGTAATGTTCTGTCCTATTTCTCCTTTTAGATGCAAGTGTTGTGGCAGGCAGAGTTCTCAATGGGTTTGTTCTGGCACAAGAGCCTCGAACCAAAAAAAAAAAAGAGCGGACAGATAGGGTTGATAAGGAGGACGTGATGATATCCGTGTAATCATACATGGGACAGCATGTATATTTATGCAGCAGCAGACTGACAGTGTGGCCTCGTGATGCTGATTCAGTGGATGAGGAAAGGAGTGATGGACAGGCAGATAAACAGACAGACAGACAATTAGAGAAGAGAGACGACCTGACGATGCAGAGGGAGATTGTGAAGGGATGGATGGTCATGGAGGAGCGCTCTCAGTCCTGCAGACCGATAATCAGACAAGCAGCTAATGCAGAGCTGCTGGCATCGGACCAGTCCACGTCTATCTGTCATGTCTATCCAAGGAGGCAGATGCTGAGCTGTCTGTCATTTATACTGCGCTGTTCGACAGGCCGTCTAATACCTGCTACCTGTTGTGCATGTGTGTGTGTGTGTGTGTGTGTGTGTGTGTGTGTGTGTGTGTGTGTGTGTTTTACCTTCATTTTACACAATATCTATTCGCACTGCCAGTCCATGATTATATTGTTTGTTTGTTCAGTGGAATAGCTCTTGTGTTGGTGATATGAGCGAAGCCACAAAGTGTGTATGAGTACACACACACACACACACACACACACACACACACACACACACACACACACTTACTAGATCTGTTGAAATCTAACATAATGGATAATCTATCTAGGCAACCCTCTTTCCTGCTCCCATGGCCCTCTGATGAAATGCTGGCAGGGCCATATAGAATCGATAATAATAATATCAAAGACACACACACACACACAAACACACACACACAAACAAACACATATACATACGTCATTCCTTGCATGCACCATGCTGCTCACATGACACCTCGCTGTGGGTTGGGGTTAGATGTTGCAGACAGAGAGGATTGTGTGTGAGGCACATGTGTGACAGACGACGCAAAATAGCTCATGGATTTGCTTAGCAAGAGAATGTGAAGGGGCGTGGTGTACACTGTCGATGCTTGACTCCCAAATGGTCTGCTGCTGTTGACAGTGAAACATATTTACTTGTGTTTATTTATCTGTGTGTGTGTGTGTGTGTGTGCATGTGTTGACTGACTGAAGTAGAGCCTCCATAAATACCACCACACTGAGCAGTCAGTGACATTTGTTCCACACTGGAAAATCTTGACCGACATGGGCCAGTTTTGATATTTTTAGACCGACTTGGCCAATAGCCAAAATTTTGAAGGTATCTTCTTCTTTAAAGGTGCTAAATTTGATATCCAGAGCATTGATTATAACATCAAACAACTATTTGCCATCTAAAGATATAGTGGAGTAAGAGAAGCAGAGAATGAAGTCACTCAGTGTGTGTTGTAATCTGAGTTTCTCCATGCTTTGTTGACATTGCTAGGACAGTTGTGCATGCAAGTGAGCATCGCTGATAACAATGCCACCCTCCGGTCCTCCTCCTGGTAAACACGCCAATGCCAATTTTCATAGTACACAACGTCTGTGTCCGTCACATGATGCCATTGGGCCCAAAAAGACTTTTTTTTCCCCCCATAGACTTACATTGGGAGATTTTTTTTTTTTTTTTTTAAGGTGTATCAACTTCCCAGTATGAACACTTGAAGAGCCCTTTTTTACATCATCAGGTCCTTAAAGTTGTAAAATGATCTAATAGCCAAATCCAGAGTTATTTTGCTTCCTCCGTTCATGTGAATGAGACCCAGACCGAGGCTAGAGCGAGGGCTGGGAGACGGAGTTTGCAACCCGTGACGACGGCATGATGGCTGTGACCCTGTGACAGAGCCATGTGACCAAGCAGATGCTACTGTGCCTGCTCCATGGGACCAGTGGATGCTGAGGATCGCCGGAAGATCCGGGTAGTTTTCCAGTCATATGTTGAGCCATTTCGGCTTCATGCCCCACTGTGCAACTTTCATAGTAATGAATGGGGCCCAATGAATAGCTGCGGTTCTTCGTCACCATGTTGAGAGCTGTTGAGAGGCAATACAAATGCTTCCAATCTTGCATTTAGCACTTTTAAATTAGAATATAAAGCTGCTAAACACAGTAATATTTAATCTGGGTTGAAAAGCTTTGTAATGGCATCTAAACCCACGTGGGATTGTGAAACTCTCCATTCAAACCCAGGCCCACATGAACATTATTTAAAGGATTAATATAAACTACAGTACAAAGAAAATTACATTTTATTGCAGCTTTTACTCACTACTGTGTGCTTATGGATGTACTGCCATCACTATTGCTCCCAAACTGCTAAAGTGAATGTCCAGTACGTATCGAGCGTTTAATGAAAGGCTGTTATTGGTTCAATTTATCAGTTCCACCTTGATTAAAACATGCTTCAATATCGACTGTGTGAGTGGCTTGAATGTGCGTTATATGCACGGTTTATCCAGCCTGTGCAGATGAATGCTTTGTACTAATTCCCCCACGGCAAAGACAGAAGCAGGTAAGACAAATGGGGTTCACTAAGACCATGTGAGACCCAGACTAGCTCCGTTCATGTCGGCCTGCTTCTGGTGCATTTACATGTCAGCAGATAGAAGCTGTACATTGTTCTGTCGTAGCTGAATAGACATGTTGAACTAGTGCCTGCTTGTGCAGCATCGGTGCATTGATAAGTGGTGTGTAGAAGTGTCCTGCTAGTTTGTGTGTATAATTGTGGATCCCCAATCTGTTCAAGTTGTTCTGGAGGGCAGAGATAACAACCATACACACACACGCACACACACACATTCTGCAATTAATTATATTCCCTCTCGTTCTCTTTCGCTTCTCAATCTCACTTGCCCTTGCCTCGTCGCTTTCCCCAACTCATTTTCTCGCTGTCTCTCACTGAACTGTCACACATCCTTGTACCTGCAACACTAGCACTGAGACCCCAAGGGTTAATGCGAACCATTAGTAACTAGAGCAGGCTGTAAGTGCTGTAAAGTGCCAGAAGTGACAGATTCAGGAACTGTGGGTGGATCTCACCTTACATATGCTCCCCATGACATTAATATGACTGTCGTTAATCAAGGTTGTGAAACAAATACTACTTTCACTATCCCATGATAGAAATATTCTTAATTCATGGCAGCCATTAATAAATGGCATAAAGGCTGTAAAGCTGTCCTTCACCAAAAAAGAGATTCAGTTCTAAGAGTATGTCAGATATTTTTATTCAGGACACCTTAAATAATTTTGTTTTATGGTAGGAAAACTTTAATATCTGAAATCATGAAACAGTTTTGAAATATGTGACTCTTAAAAACTATAATCCCCCCACAATCCCCCCTGTGTCTATGCTGTGCATAGACACAGCCGTGCATCATCTGTCCCTTTCTTGATCATTTCTGTCCTGAGGGCAGAGGGCCAGCTCAGTCGTATCTGGCTTTGCTTTAACTCAGCTCAGAAATTCTGCAGCTTCATGAATATTATAATGAACTGCATTCTCTCGCTGGTCGATAGCGATTCAAGGACACACATACGTGCACAGATACACTCATACGGTACACAAAGCTTCGCCATAGAGTATCTGCTGCCTTGGCGTTGTGTATCTTTATCTGTCTGTCTTGTACACCTTCATGGACAAAAGCCTCACCTCGACTCCCCTCCAACGGATCCCACGTGGGGGCAGCACATGCGATTTATATATACACATGTGGCCGTATGGTCTAAATAAGGCAACGGTGATGAATAATAGAGAGTGATAAAAGCAGCGTCAACCACAGAGCTGTTGGCTAGAAATGAGGCTCAGAGAGAGCACACCGAATATCAGATACAGACAGACAGAGACGATTGCTACATTGCAATACCATTATTGATTAAAACAATAAAAGCTGTAAACAACATTGTCTGATTGCTTTTACCTCTATTAGGCCCAAGTTAAAATAAACATAATTAAACTGTGGAGAAGACAAGTAGAATAGTGGACACACAGCAAATATTGAGTTTGGTCCATCTGTGTACTTACAAGGTATAAATGCCTTCCTAATGATGCTGCCTATCAACAAAATATTGGCACGACAAGCTGGATATATCTACGTGGGAAGTATGATGAGTTTTCCATTCAAACTAAAGTACTCAGATAATTATCAAATGCCCAAACTTAAATGCCAAAACAAACAAAAAAGGTCTTCCTTCTTATGTAAAGTTTAAAGGTTTAAGATTTTTATGTAGATGGATATTTAAAAAAAAAAAAATCATAGAGCTGTTAGAAAGGTGCCAGATCAGAGCAAGGCTTTTCCCCAAAAAATGTATTACTGTGAATTAATCGTTACATTTTTTTTTTTAGATATTTGACATTTGGTTCCCACTTCTAACAAGGCTTGTGAGCCTGACAGTATAACACTACTGGTATTGCGTGGCATCTCTGAGTTGGAAGTGATCGAGTTTCCAGTTAACTCGGAAACAAACAGATAAATGTGTGAGTTTGACACTGGTGTCTCCATCAGGCTATCCAAAGTTATCAGTTGTACCTTTAATGGCAGCTAGCATACAACAAATCTACATGGTTTGCACTACAGAGGAGCTGAGATTGTTAGCTCAAAGTTTTATCATGGCAATCGTATATTATGATTTCATAAAAGCTCTGTTTATCCCATCCATACTACACTGCAACACACGTATTTTAAGAGTTTAAAGAGCTCTTTGTGGTGTGAATAGAAGGATAAAACTGAGAAGAAGAATGCACTTTCAGGTTTATCCGCATTAATATGGTCTTAACACCACATGTTTTGCACTTATCTGAACCTCTACCATGTGTCTGACAGCGGAGGTAAAAGACAACAGACAATTTGGCAGGCTTAAATGCTGGTTAGGCCGGCTGAGCTAATTAACCCTGATTTCCTTATCCTGATTCAGACAAGGAGGAAAGCCTCAGATTACTGACGAGCATTTTGTGTGTGCCGCTGAAATTGTCAGGCTGTCGAAACCAGTAGGAGGGGGGTTGGGTTGTACGCTTATTTGCAAAAGTCAACTAATGAGAGCTTTACAAATGTGTTACAGTGTGTTGCACAGCAAGTGTTAAGATGGGCTTGTGGTAGTGAGATAACTAAACGCCCCTCACCCTCCCACTTTGGATGAAGGGAGCTTAATGGTACGGGACCCAGCAGGAACGCTACTCTGTATTGGGAGCCTGTGGCACTATGACCTCTTGACCTCTAGACCCTCCCTTTGTCCCTTTTAGCTGTTCCTCATCTGCCATTTGTCGGAGTCTGTTTTGTCAAAATGCGTTGTTTGTTCTGTAGATGTTGATTCTGTTTTGTCTTTGTTTGCAACAGTACAACAACAACATACAACACTATGCCCCAAATTAATTTGCTGTAGTATGGTGCTGTATACAGTGAACCCTTGCTATAACGCGGTTCACCTTTCGCGGCTTCGCTGCTTCTTGGATTTTTTTTACAGTGCATTTATTGTGCTCTGAATCCTGATTGAAAAAGAAAGAGTGCCAACAACGACCCATAACGATGTTCTTCTCTCGGAGAAAGACCCCTGCTCAGCCTGCAGTTGAAACAGACGCTACAGCGCAGCGGAGTGAGGACGGAGAGGCTCAGCTGGAGGGACGGTGAAATACGCGAGTGACAATGTTTCCAACCTTGTATTCATTACTATACTTACAATACCGTTCTTTAAACTATCATAGTTATTTGTAAGAAAACGTTAATATTTTTATTTCTTAAACATATTTTGGGCCTGAAAACAGGTTTTGATTTTTGGTTTCATTCTATGGTACAGTATTGCATTGTAAAATAACAGTAAAAAATAAAGCTGACTACTTCACGGATTTCACCTATCGCGGGTTATTTTAAGAACGCAACTCCCGCGATAAACGAGGGTTCACTGTACTGCCTTCCTTGTGAGTTACACTTGGAAAACTGGAAGCAAAATGCACAAACAGTCATGTAATACTGTACTGTACGGCCAGTCACAGGCAAACATGTGACCAAGAGCCCGGATGCGCTGCAGAGGTGGAATCGGCCCCCTCCTCCCCCACATTTCCCAGAGGTGTGAGGTAGCATGTCATTCTGAGAGCTGTCAGTCAACATGACAATTGCACACACACGCACTTTTTTTTAATTATTATTTTTACAGAGGAAGTGTTGTTGCCGCATACTCCACCCAGCCCCTCACAGCCCTAGCAGCGTAAGCGATAAGCGACACAGCCAACTTGCGTTCGCAGGCTAACACCTCTCTTCAAACAGTAATCTGATGTGTTAGAGAGAGAACTGGCTGTAAAACGACATGAAAAATTCCAGCACTGAGTAGATTACAATGTCACATCGGTGCCTATTTTACTTTGTGTGTATCTTTTAATGTGATTAAATCCTCCTTTACTCTATCTCCCCACTTAGGGATGCACTAACAGAGTGCTCTCTCTCTCTCTGTCTTTCTTCTCTCTCGCTCTCATTGAGAGTGATCACAGCAGTCTTTGATCAGGGGCTTAGAGGGACCTGCTTCATACCCGCTCCTTTCTTAAACCCTCCTCCCCTCTCTCTATGGTCCTCTGGCTTACTGGAAAAGCTGGCTAATCAGTTAATAATACAGTATCAACTCGTATTTCGTACTTGTGGGACTAATAAAGGCTGATCTTCTTCTATAATAGTCAGTGGCTATGTTCCAGGCCTGCAGTGCACAACACCGACTGCAGTAAAGTTCACTGATGAGGTTACAGTATTGCTGTGTATGTGTGTTTCTTAATTCATTAATTGCTTCTCGCAGCCCCTAGACAGTCCAGTCTGCCGGTTACTCGCGTCAGGGTTTCTTCATTTACTGTTTGATTGGAAAAGGAAGCTGCTTGGCAACAACTTTCGTCCCGTCTCTGTCTCCTTTCTCATCAGAAGCTGTGGATCGTGCTTCCGTCACTTTAGAGCTGTGAAACATACAAAACTATGCCAGAACTGCTCACAAATACAGTACATCATCACCATCACACAATTCAAACTAGGGCTGTCCTCAACCAAAGAAATTTTTAGTGGACTAACAATTAAAAGGGTTTTGTGGGATAATTGATTAGTTGATTTAATCGACAGATCTGACTGTTTGTTTCTCCACAAAAAAAAAAATCACACAAAAGTCTCGTAGTTTCTTGGAAATAAGTCGTTCAGTATGAAAAAGCTTCAAAAATGACCAATCGACTAAAGAGAGATCAAAGAAACTGATTAGTGGACTGATCGACAAAAAGGGGCAAGCCCTAATTCAAATAGACTGCTATTTTTTTCCCCTGCCTTTAAAGGTCTGTTTGGATCTGTGAATAATCTAATGTTTAGTTGTGCTTCTTTTAGATTCAGCTCTACAAGTCAGAGAGTATTTACAATCCTGTTTATTATACTGTGTTTTGATCGCATCCCCCCCGGTCCTCTTTTAGAGGTGAGATGGAAAAGAAACAGGAGGGGGGCCCTGCTGTTATTAGTGTTTGGTGCTGTTGTTACTCATAATAAACTACCCTGTAGGTTGAATGTATAGTTTTTTTCCCCTATCGCGCAGTTATTTATGAGTCTGCTCTGGAAACTGTATGCAGCATTTCATACTCTCCAGACCTGTGAGCTATACACTGAGAGACCACACACAGTCGTACAGTAGATACGCTAACACGTACTTCCTGTTATTATCACCTATACATTGCCTTCAAATGATTCTGCAGTTTGGTTTGCCTGCCCGCTGCTCCTCCCAGCTCCCACTCTGCTACTATATGATAATGCAGACTGTATTAGGCTGAGTGTGCGCCGTAAGAGCCATCACGCTTTAGTGGTGCCTATAAATTGCTGAAGTGATCACTGCTTGGCAGACTCTAAGCTTCCTGTGCTCTCTCGTAGCTCTAAACAATTTGTTTTATAGCTTGAAATTCGCTCCTCCGTCGCTCTCCTTCAGGGCCAGCAGATAAAAAAACTGCACTCGCAAGTACGAAGTGCACACATGGAGCAACTATGCGCTGATTCATTTGTATGCACTTGTTTGCATACATGCATATTCCGTCACCTCCTCCATGTACGTAAAACATGATTTAGGACACAGACAAATTAGCACTTTATGTTCCGCCTTGTGTGTGTGTGTGTGTGTGGCGCGTGTGCTGGGACCCAGCTGCATTCGAGACACACTGTCTTTGTGTGAGAACAGCTGGCTGCAAAGTCGTCTGCTCGCACACACAAGCACATGTGGACGAGCACTCACACGGTTTTCCATGCAAGCAGAGCCCAAGCAGTGTCTATTGTCAGCGTATAATTGGATGCATAAGCTGTCTGAAGGGGGGAGAGTTCGCGGTGTTCCAGCTATAAGGGCGAGTGGTCCACTGTTGAAACTCTCCAACAATCGCCTCAATAATGACGTCAGCATGTTGGCACCTAGACCGCGGTACACAGACGCATGATGCCGTATGAGAGGGCCCTGGGAGTGTTAAGTGTGACCTGGCACTGAACATACTTGGACTGCTTTGTAGCCAGCCGTGCCGTCGTAAAATGCAAACACTCCACCCAGTTACTGTTCCCCCTCCTCCATCCTCTCCTCCATGACCAGTACCAAACCAGTTCCCTTCACTGTTGTTGTGCCCAGACTTCCCAGCAGCAGCTGGAGTCTGAGACACTGTAGGGACATTGTTTGGTGAATTGGATCATTGTTTTTGAGTGGTTTAGGTTTGGTTTGAGGTTGTTTGTCTGTTTTCTGTCTCTAGGCCGTGTGTCCTGTGAGTAAATAATTGTGCGCATACCGCGCTTAATGTGTGCTTTGTTATGTGTCTGTAGTGGCATATGTTGTGGGTTACTGAATGTCACATTATCAATGTGACTTCCTCCCCCAGCATCCCATCACAACACCATTACATCCATTCACCCATATTTTATCCATATCCTGATTCTTCCCTCTCTCCCTATACACTGCTTCTATCTTCATTCGCACTTTTCATTTCCTCTCATACTCTAACCCTCTCAGCTAATTTACCATTGATTTTTTTTCTCTCTCTCTTAACTAATCTCTTACTGTTTCTTGCACTCTCAACTGCTCCCTCCATCCAGCCGTGCTCTGGGTGTGGAAGTGGGGGAAGAGGGGGTGAGCGTGAAGGAAAGTAGCGGAAGAGGGTGGAGAGGAAGGCGAGGCGCATAGTTGTGGCCGGCTAATTGAAAGCCAGCAGTTTGGTCAGTGAAATCCGTATGGGAGTGGACAGGAATTTCCAGTTTTTGGTGATGTTTGTGTATTTGAAATAGAGACGGAGCACATTTGTGTCAATCTTAATGGCTTAATTGATGGATTGCGTATGTTGATGTGACTGTGTGAGCTTGTCTGTGTGTGAGTGAGTGAGCGAGCGTGCAAGACTTTTGCCTTTTTGTCTGAGTGTGTTTTTGTCCTGCTGTTGTTATTCTCCACGGTTGTCCTGTTTTTTTCTTTCGCTGTGTCTGTCCAACAAGCTTTCGTATTGAGCCAGTCAGCTGCGGTGTCTTGTCTGCTCAAAAAGAAAACAAGTTCAGAGTTAGTAAAAAAGAAAAAGGTGTCACAGCGTTTTAGTAGTTGGAGAAGCCAGATGCATTTTCCCTTCAAATGCAGAAGGACAGTTTCTCTACTTGTTACCGACATCGGTGTTAAATGTCTGTTGTGTATGGGCAACACGTTATTGTGCACAGCAGACTAACAGTGATAAGGCTAACATGCTGATGCTCGGCAGGTATAACATATTTACCATGTTCACTATCTAGGGCTGCACAATTAAACTTTTTATCGAAATCACAATTTTATCAAAATTGTATTTTTTTAATTTTCAAATGGCAGGAGGCATAATAATTGTTGAAATGTTGTCAAAATACAATTTTAAATTAAATATTGTGGCGCTACAGAGATGTCCTGGCCTACACATTATATTCTACAGACTTAAGAAAACATCTTGTACAGCATATCATATGTCAGGCATAAAAACCATACCGCATTTATTTGAATGTTTTCATTAAAAATGATGTAAAAATGGTTAGTCCCTCTAATATTGCAAGTCATATTGCATTACATTAACAGTCAAAATAATCGTAATTACATACAGTATGTTTTTCAGAATCGCTCAGCCTTATCACCATCATGGTAATTAGCAAACGAAGTACAGCAGAGGCTGATGGGAAGGACATTTTTTCAGGTATTCAGTCATAAATCAAATCATTGGACAGATAGAATGTTTGACTTGATGAAAACCATTCATCGGTAAGGGGAACGTGAATGTCTCTACCAAATTTCATGGTTGAGATATTTCAGTCTAAAGACCTAAGTGATGAATCCACAGCCCACATAACAAATCTGTCATCCTTAGAGCCGTGCTAAATGGTTCTGCTGTAATGTACTGTGTTCTTTCTTGCAGTGTTTATTACTAATTTGTGTGTTAAAACTCACCCCATGGACTACTAACCCCGTGCTGTAACTGCAGCCGTCTGGTCTGCTCATTGATCCAGGTCAGAGGTCAAGGGTCAGTGATCTGAACAGGAAAGCCTACTCATGCAGAACAACACATTGTAAACAAACCATTACACACCATCTGCGGCAGTGCCAAATCCCCAAACCTGTGTGTTTGTGTGTGTGTTTGTGTAAGTGTGTGTGTTGGTGTCACTGAGATCACACAAGTGAGGATCAACACACACAGAGCGAGACGGGGGACAGAAAGGTGATGGAGGAAGTGACCATCTGGTATCTACTGAGGCGTCAGATTACCTACTGAAAGGTTATATCGGCATTAGTAGTATAGCATATTAGTACTGTGTGCATCATACAGTAATGCCTTCACAATGAACCATTGCTGTAATTTTTGATGCTTTTCTATTTTTCATTACATCATCCCTGATTTAGCTCAAAAGCTTCACAAGTTACAGTAGTGGTTTAGTATAACTGTCGTCAAACTGTATGCAGTTGATCTAAATTTTGTCGTAACTCTCTTTCAAAGTTAATTGCCAGCAAGACATTTTCTGTCATAAGCCATTAGTGTAACTGTCAAGTTTCAGGGGTTTTTTTTCCCTCTCAGAAAAAGACACTATCTCTCCCAATGATTTCCACGTCTGCTCATTTACAGAGCTTTATGCTTTGTTACCTCAGCAGCAATATTGCTCATGTAGAACCACCGCCTCTCTTTCTGTTGCCAAACCTCTTCATTCCCTCCCTTTTGCCAACACTTGTGTTTTTTTCCCACCACTGTTGTCTTCCCTTTTAAGTCCAACGCCTTGATCTACCTCCCTGTTGCTTGTCGTCCTCACCATCCCTCATCCCCTCACTCTACTCGTCTCTTGACATTCAGCGCTTTCTCTTTCTTTTCTCCTGCTTGCAGTTCCTGTTCTTATCTCTTCTTTTTCTCCCAATTGCCTCTCACACACCATCCAGACCTTTCACCCTGTCAACCCATCCCTCCTCCTTTCCTCTCTCTCCCTCCTTGCTATACTCTTTTCTTCAAGTCCACCCTTGTTTTATTTGACAGCACCACCTTCCCTCTGTGTCGCAGCTAGATACCCAGCGTGCACTGCTTCCTCGTCGCCCACCCACCCTTCCGTCACCCTCTATCTGGCTGCTGTCCACACTGCCACCATCACAGGCGGACAGCCTCTCTGGCAGTGCCCACTGGTCTAACACCTTCCACTGTGACGACTCTGTGTGAGGGAATCACTATGACAGTGCCTGTGTTTGGTGTATTAATGTGTGCCTGTGAGCATTTGTGAAAGATTAGAAAAAGAAATTGATCTAGACATTTGTCCTGCTTATTGTTGCTTGCTGTTTGGTGTGTTGATCTCTTGATCTCTTGGGGGGCAGCAGTAGCGCAGTCTGTAGGGAGTTGGCTTGGGAACCGGAGGGTCACCGGTTCAAGTCCCGACATGGACCAAGAATAGAGTGTGAACTGGTAGCTGGAGAGGTGCCAGTTTACCGCTTGGGCACTGCCGAGGTGCCCCTGAGCAAGGCACCAAACCCCCAACTGCTCGGGGCGCTTGTCTGGAGCAGCCCCCTCACTCTGACATCTCTCCATTGTTGCATGTTTGTGCATATGTGTGTTCAGGTCTGCATGTACTGTGTATAAGTTAACAACAGAGTGAAAAAATTGAATTTCCCCTCGTGGGACTAATAAAGGACTATCTTCTTCTTCTTCTTCTACTATGCCGTCTGTGAGTGTTTAGGTCTGTTGTACTCCGTTAGCCCGACATACAGCCAGACTGGATTAGAGTTAGATCTAGGCTGCCCGATTTCTATTCTGAGATCCCCCACAAGGAGAAGCCTGTTAATTTAGCTGCTATAAATACAGGACCCCCTCCTAGCAGGTCACTCTAAGACCTACTGCATGCAACTGGACTGTGGTGACAGCTCCTTTACTTCCTCTGTGTGTGTGTGTGTGTGTGTGTGTGTGTGTGTGTGTGTGTGTGTGTGTGTGTGTGTGTGTGTGTGTGTGTCCGTGTGTGTGTGTGTGTGTGTGTGGGTGTGTGTGTGTGTGTGTGTGTGTGTATGTGTGTGTGTGCGTGTGTGTGTGTGTGCATTCCTTCAAAGCTGGCTGGCTAGCCTGCGGCTCAGTGGTGCATGGAGCATGGTTTGTGGTGCCACCATTGACAAGGACATTTGGACACAGCCGGAGCTGTGCTTTCTCTCTTTATCCTTGGTCCTTGGTTATGAAAGAGGGGACAACAGCAGATCTTGACATTTGAGAAGCAGAAGCAGTTTTCTACCGTTGTAAGATATGTGACGACATGGTAAATTGATTCAACGATGAAAGGCAGGGTGGGCGATCTTGAGAAACTAGTAAAAGCACACTCGATTTTTTAAAAATGATTCAGCTGAAAAATGAGCCAACTCTTTACCAATGTGAGAAAGTCACCAAGTTGGTAACAAATGAATGCAAACAATGAACATGGCTATATTGGTACTCACAGCTGTTAAGCTAGCAGCTTGTGGAAGACTCCAATGATGCGCAATGAGTGCATGGGCAGAGTGCCTGCAGATAGGCAGACAGGTAGATAGGTAGGTAGCCCGTCCTGTATGATTGAACATGTTAATACAGTCACATGATGGCCCCAGATGCCAGATTTTTATTTATTGATTGCCGTATGGATGTGATGAGAATTTCAACTATTACAAAAATATTTTTAAAATCCTTACCATCAATTCAATACAAATCAATTTAGCAAAAAATAGTTTCAGCACTGAATCTTGTCTTTCTGTAAAGATGACATCTGTATTAAATATGTAGATGTAGAACAGTGAATAGTTTTGTTGTCCAAGAGTGTCAAACCTTGTGCTCATTATTGTATTATTGGCGATCTAGGGAATATGCACGTTATTATCTTGCTTGCTTTTAAGACTTTCTGTTCAAGTATCAGTTAAGTATTTGCTGCAAAAAAATTCAGAAACATAAATTCAGCCTTGAATGTGCATTTTCCTCTTATAATGACTTGTTCTCTATCCAAAAACAGACACTCGAATGAAAGAAAGCCAACTCAATCAAACAATAAACTCATAACACATAACACTTGACCTTGCAGACATTCAGTAGCTAACTGCTGTATGTTTATACCACTGCTGTAATTTGGTCTCCTCTCTTTTGCAGTCAAGAGCACTGTAATTGCTTTTCAGTCAGTGAAAGTGTTTATTTAATGGTAGGCTTATTTGTGTAGCTACATTGTGTTCAACAGCCACAGTGTAAATTTAACTCAACTCGAGTCTGATCATTATCTTCATCAGCATAAGTACACTCAATCAGCACTCATTTTGTTTAATAATTCTTCACTCTGGCAGAGTTTCTGAGGCGAAATATGCTAATAATCACCTCCATCTCTTTTAATGTTAAACCATTTTATTGTAGCAAATGATACTCGACAATAACAGTGTTTTAATGTTTTGGTGGTTTGCTTTAGAGACATAATAGCTGGATGTTGTGCGTGATTTACAGCAGTTAGTGTCGCTTTCACCACCATGCAGAGCAAGTGTGGTTGTATCCCAAGAGCGATGGTTATTTTTTCCAAGACTGTGGTTAATCAGAAACCGACGCACTGCATCCAAGTGAGAATCTGTGTCCAAATGTGGACTTTTATGTCCAAAACTGCATTCATTCCTCTATCCCACTGCGCCTCTGTTGAACAAAGTGTAGGAGTCACGCTTAACACAGAGACAGGTAGAAAGGAGGAAGGGGGTGTGGAGGGGAAGAAGAAATAAGAGATAAGAGCCAATTGAGGACGGTGAAGTGGAACGGAGAGTGAGGGAAGGCGGAACAAAATGAGTAGTGAAAGTATAAAATCAAACGAATAAAAAATTCATGAGAGAGAGAGAGAGAGAGAGAGAGAGAGAGAGAGAGAGAGAGAGAGAGGCATTTATCAGGCAGAGGGGGTAGAAAAGGAAGGGCAAAGGGAGCATTAGAGATTAATTTATTTGTGTGGAGAGTTTGCGCTTCTTAATGTATCACTGGAGACGACGCTCCAGCAGTCGGGCAGATGTTGCACAGCCTTGGCTCATAATAAATCCAAAGTAACCATCACATTTTCTTAACTTTAAAGATGACCTTACTGATCAATATTCCTTGGACTGAAGCAATTCATGTGCAAATGTATAACTCAAAGGTGTTTTACCTTCAAAAAGAGCGCTGGCAGTAACACTCAAGTTCAACCCGGCTTTGCTTTTGCTTGATTATTGGATCCCTTTGTGCTCTCTCATCCCTCTCACCTCATATGTTAGCTCTCCCCCTCATTGTCTTTTGTTTTAAGTTCATGCATTTGGTGCTTTTGAGCTGACAGAGTGAAGAGGGGCTTAGAGACACGTTTAAACGCTCTGGACAGCATCACCAGAGGCAGAGCCAAACACTTTAGGACTGAGGAACCATTACTGTCTGCACATGTTTGGCTTTGTGAGCGTGTGTGTGCACGTGTCCACAGTGTTTGTGTGTGTGTGTTGTCCCAGATAAGCCAGGTCAAATTGTATTTTTTGCTTTGAGAAAGCAGTTTGTGGAAAGGAGCTGTGGCCAGAAGTGTTTGTATATGTACATTTGTGTGTCTGGGGTTCTAGTTTGGGCTACAGACGTTCAGCATTTGACAGCTTCATTCTTTATTCCCTCGCTTGAGATGTGCCACTCCCTTTGTGTGTGTGTGTGTGTGTGTGTGTGTGTGTGTGTGTGTGTGTGTGTGTGTGTGTGTGTGTGTGTGTGTGTGTGTGTGTGTGTGGTGAATAAGTTTGCACTAAATGATTCAGCATCTCGGTGTCTGCTCAGTGGGGGGTGGGCTCATCGGTAAGAGGGCAAAAGGCCATGTGTTTGAATATTGTCCTTGCCACCACTCTCACACACACTCACTCACACACACACCACTGAACACAGACTTCTGAATGCTTTCAGAGACACGCCTCGCTAATGTATCCACAAGAGACCTGTAATCTACTGCAGACTTACACTCTTCTTTTCTTTTCTTCTTCTGTGATCCTGTTCTTGCCAAAAAAATTGCCTGTCTTTGTATCTCTCTCTGTTAGAGAAGTCACGCCCATTCTCTGCTCCCTCAATTCACCCCTTGCACTTCTCTAATGATATCTTCCTCCTTTTGCAAAGGACTTTTCAAATGTGTCATTATCCATCATTTAAACCTGCAGCAGGCAGAATGAGGCAAAAATCCACAATAACCTTTCAGCTTATTTTAATTCAAGTGTCCTGAAAGAAATCTAGACTTCTGCACTTCCTCATGGCTCCATTTTCAGGCTTTAGAGAATATAGCCCAGGACAGGAGAATTTGGCCAATCACAAATCGTTTCAGAGAAAACGTTCTTTGTGCTCTGGCCGTAGGGCCGTGTTTGGTATTTCCTCAGCTAATCTCTACATGGCTGCTGGGTCACAAACTTTTTCATTTTACAGTTAAACAGTACACTACAAGATGTTTCTGAAAACGGTTTGCGAGTCATTGACAGCTGCTCAGAGATGACAGGCTCCGGCTTGGCTCTGATTGGTTGTCCATCTGTGAAATCTTGCAGATGCCATTAGGAGCACCAGAGGACACAGAGAGCACATGATTTTTTTTCAGTGTACCTGTCTCATGCACTGTCAGGATATAGTGACCGTTTTATAAGAATAACTCATATTTTCTTCATTTCTACCTGCTGCAGCATTAAACCACATTTTGCTTACACATTTTTCTCTTCTCTCCCACCTCCCCTTGTCCTTGCAGGACAGCGACATCCAAAAGAAGATTGACCATGAGATCCGGATGCGTGACGGGGCCTGTAAGCTGCTGGCTGCTTGCTCCCAGAAGGACCAGGCATTGGAGGCGGCGAAGAGCCTGCAGACCTGCAGCACTCGTATAATGGCCTACATGTCGGAGCTGCAGAGGATGAAGGAGGCTCAGGTCATGCAGAAGGTCACACGGAGGTCGTCGGATGCGGGGCCGATGGACGACAGACTCCCATGCAAAGGAAAAGTGGCCATCTCGGGCAAGTAGTAGAGCCTCCTCTGACACAGTGTGTTGTAGGAGAAATTTGTGGGGAATTGCAAGAAAAAGCACAACCTCATTTATTTATTGTTGGAGGTTTGACATGGACCAGCAATATATATAAAGGAATCTTTGTGATCTCCTTAGTGTTGTGATTTAATGCAGAACTCGTCTTGTCAGGCAACATGCTGCCTGTTGCGATGTGATAGCGGGCAGTTAGATGAGTGATTACGGTAGCTACTCTGTTTGTATCGCAGACGCACTGCAGAGAGATAATTCACACCAGGGACACCAAGACAACAGGGTTTTTTTTTTCAAGTTGTTTTGTTTGTGTTTAGAACATGATGAGAAGGTAAAAAAATAATGAGATGTGAGACTGAGATTATGTGGGTGGAGGTTCATGGGGGGCATGTCTGGTACCCAGCTGGAGAGAATACTACACACACACATACAGACAGTAATTAGCTGTGGATACTTTAGCCAGTGACTGAAAGCAGCGTGAAGAAGGAAACACATATCAGTGAGACAGTAGGGGTGATTAACATTTTTGCGGTCTAATCCCCTGTCTGTTGTTGTTACAGATCTTCGGATCCCTCTCATGTGGAAAGACACCGAGTACTTTAAGAACAAAGGAGGTGAGGAGCCACCTCTGTATTGTTTGAAGATGTTCATGAATGGAGTATTAACGATTTATGCCAGTTGGAATTATTAATGATTTGGCTTTGAGGGAAATGTGTGTGCGTGATCACAGGGGTGAGTGGGGATTCCTCATGACGAAATAACAAAAAGTCACCTTTTATAATTGGCTAGAGGGTGAAACACTGATGTGGACTTTGAGTTTTGTATTTTAAAAACTCTGCTGAGCCACTGACCTGTGCAGACAGACCATACTGTATGACATTTTCTCTACTCTATGCAGCACATTTCCTGGAGCTGATTATTACAATCTGTTGCAGCTTCACCAGAAACCTCCATATTTTCCAGGAATTGATTTTTCTAGACATGAGGAACTCCTGGCAGCACAACCTGACCCACTGTTCAGTCCTGCTGGCTTTGCCTCTTGGCTCTGAGAAGCAGCAGCACACAGGTGCTGAACTGGGTCATTATTATGAGTAGGGCACTTGAAGACAAATGAAGTCTGTTGCACATTTAAGGAACTCCCCTTTTTTCCTGTGGAATATTACTGTGAACCATTTTGTGTTTAAATGCTTTTCTGGCATTTCAGAATCCAATGGCACAGTGAAAATATAATGGCAATCTTTATGTTGATAATGTGCACTCCCACCTCCTCTTGATGGATTCAATGTGGTTAACCCCCATATAGTCATTTTAACAGTCTCTGAGCTCATTCTGTCCCCTGGCAACTTGGACAGAATTAATCTGCATGACCCGTGCATGTAAATGAACTCAAGAGACAGGTAGTAGACTCTTAACAAAGCTTAATGAGGCTGTTAGTCAAGGTCATTAAGCACACCAAGACATTAACTGAGCCCAGGAGGTGGGGAGGAGTAAAGCATGTTCCTCTGTCATGTGTCCAATCACATTTTAAGCACAGCGCTGAGCTCACACTTGGAATAATAAGTGTGAATATTAAGTGTCAGTGTACCGTACGCAGGAAAGCACATACATAAGCAGGAGCAAACCTCCTGTCTCAGCCTTTTCAGTTGTAACCTTGAATTTTAAGAAGTTGTACAGTAGAAGAAAAACACAGTTAAAGAAAGATAGTAGACTATTAGGGTGACACACTATTCAGATTACAGTGATACTCAAGGTGCTGTTACTGTGAATATGTTTTTGCACAAGGATTCCAGTCATTCACCCAAAATCATGCTTTGTTGCATTGCATGTGTATTTCCTGACAGTTTCTCCACAGTGCATCTAGAAGGCAAGAGCTGTCGTTACCCAGCGCTCATTGGCTGATAAATATGTTTTCTTTAGTGTATAATCAGCTGAAAATAAGAATCGTGTTTTCTTTAGCTCAGATTGAGACGTTTATGTTCACATAGAGAGCGGGACCTCTCCATGGAGTTGTTTCCACAGTAGCCCAAAACAGACAAATCAAACTCTAACTTTTCCTGCTTGAGCAGGATTCGATAATGTTACTCGGTCCCATCACCGCCGCTCTCTCTTTTGTTGCTTCACCACTTACTTCCCATGTACACACACACTCTATGCACTGGCTCTGCTCCAAATGGCTCTAGAGAGGGCCATTTGCGTTTTTTCATTGGCCACCGTAGCTCTCCGACACGCTTGGGGCACAACAGAGGTTGTTGGTTGGTTCAGTTGGTTGCAATCTCCTCACCTCACTGTCAGATACCACCAGATCCTACACACTGGACCTTTAAAGACCGTTGTGCTTTAGTTTCAATCACACTTCTTAGGAATTCTTAGCACAGCTGGCCATTGAGATCGCTGAACTGAAACTAACAACAGTAGAAGTGCTGGTCAGTCAGGTGGAGGAGCTGATCTTTTTTAAACCTTTAACTACTCAGGTCATATTTCCTCCCTGTAGCCTCTGGCCTCAACACGTTGTTACAACAGTTACCTACATCTTGGAGGTGATGCTGTTTTTTGGAGCTTGTTGAGACGTTACATAAATGTAGTGTTTCACCAAATTATTTTTTCTTTTGTTGCATTTTTCCACCTCGTCCTTTCATAGAGCTTCATCGGTGTGCAGTGTTCTGCCTGCTGCAGCTGGGAGGAGAGATCTTCGACACAGACATGGTGATAGTGGACCGGACACTCACCGATATTTGCTTTGACAACACAGTCGTATTGTAAGTCATCTATCTGCCACATAAATTGTAATACTCACAGTGTGAGTGACACTAATATGGTCATGTTCATCATGTGTGTCTTTTCGCAGTAGTGAAGCCAGCCCGGGTTTTGAGCTGCGTGTTGAGCTATATAGCTGCTGCTCGGAGGACGACTACTCGGCAGGGAGCACGCCAAGGAAACTAGCCAGTAAACTGAGCTCGTCGCTGGGGCGATCGGCTGGGAAGAAGCTCCGGGCCGCCATGGAGCCTGGGCCATGTAGTCCTGTCAGCAACGGAGGGGCAGCTCCCCTTCTGTTGCCAGTTCCCTCAGTACCGTAAGTGTACATGTTGACTAGAGAGAGGATTAATATATATTTCATAGAGCACAAGTAAGCATCTTTAAGGAGACCATCATTTCACATGCATGCTCAAATGCTGAATAAATTTCCTTCCTTTTTTTTGTGCGTCCACAGGGGCCCGAAGTACCATCTCTTAGCTCATACCACCTTGTCACTGTCACACGTCCAGGACAGCTTTCGCACACATGACCTCACCATATCAGGCAACGGTGAGTGGCAGCCTCCATCAATCTGTCTTCTCACCATCTCTCTCTCTTCTCTGCCAAATCGACCATCTGTCTGTTATTTTTTGTGCTCCTCTCACTCATCACTGTCTCACTTCTGTTCGCTGTATTCGAATAATCTCTCTTAAACCAAGCGTCCCGTGCGACTTCTCACCCCCCTCCTCTCCCTCTTCCCGTTCCTCCCTATCCTCCTATGTTCTCTGACAGACAGCAATTGTCAAGGTCACAGCAATAAAGACTGTGCTATGAGGTGGCTGCTGTGTAAAGCTGTAATGATGTGGGCTAACAAGGGCTCAGAACCTCAGACAGACAGGCCCCTAGTGTTTTATTCATTGGCCCTTCAGCCTGCTGTAAAGTTTCATTGCTGCACTTCATGACACTCCCTGAAGCTGCCAGTCTTTTACGCTCCTGTGCCTTGTTTTGTTTGCTTAAGGGGGCAGTATGACGAAGTGTGTCTCTGTGTGTGGATGCACATGACTCCACATGTTTATGTGCGGATTTTGAACATCACGTGGGAATATTTTTATTTATTCATGATGTTTATTTTTGCCCATCCATCTCTCTCTCCCTGTAGAAGAGTGTTCGTATTGGCTGCCTCTCTATGGCAGTATGTGCTGCCGCCTTGCAGCTCAGCCTCACTGTATGACCCAACAGATGATGAGTGGATATTTGAAAGTTAAGGTAAGTGTGTGCAGCAATGATAGGGGAACTATTCCCCTCAGGGTTTCAATACATTTTGGCTTTTGTCCTGGTTTATTTTCATCCTTTTCTCCTCCTCCACCACTTCCCTCCTCTCCTTATGTTGCCATCTCTCTTTGTGTTTCTCTCCCCATCTTTTATGCTGCACTTCACTGATCTTTTTCTCTACCTCGCAGCAGTTGGGAGGTGACCCTCAGAGTTGGACAAAAGTGTACGCCGTTCTAAAAGGAACCAGCCTTTTCTGCTACCACCGGCAAGAAGATGTGGAGGCCAGCGTCGAGCCAGCTTTCACCATTGCCATTAACAAGGTCAGCAAAGGAATCACATAAATGGAGAATGAATCTGGAATAGAGTGAAACACTCCAGAGGTTGATCCCATACAGTTGTGTTGTTTTTGGTGATGCCTGAGGCATCAGTAGCTTAGATGGAAAGGAACTGGGCTTATGGATTGCTGCCAGTTTGAATCTCAAGCCAACTGACTCTAAGCCCAAAAAAGTAAATAAGAAATGAGCTCTTCTCTTATGTACTACCAAGGATGCCCTTGAGTATGGTGCTTAGCTCCCAGTTGCCACAGCAGAACTGCTCAGAAGCCAAGAGTAGAAACCTGGTGCTCAGCTTTCAGGTGTAACTGTGTAAATGTTCAGCTAGGCTGAAAAAGAGCTGGCAAGCCTGGATAAAAGGCTTTAAAATGAAATCTTTTCAGTATGTTTTGAGTCTTTGCAAACACAATAAAACACAGCAGTCAGACCCAACCAAATAGGAATCATATTTCTCTCATCTCTTTGTTTTTTTCTGGGTGCCAAAGTGAAGAAGAGTCAGTCAGGCAGTTCAGGTTCTTGATCATCTTATTTCCTGTGTCTGTGTCTGAGAGTTGATGCCTGGGGGGGCTTCTCATTCTTTCCACAGTGACTCATTCAGTCTTTTGTAGCCCCTGACCCTGAGCTCCCAGCTGACCCAAAGCCAAGTTGGTTAGTCTGTATGATCCTTTGGCAGCCTCTCTTAAAGAGGAAAGAGCAGTGTGACTGAGGGATGAATGGAATAACACTGCCATCTAGTGGGCACCAAACACACCATTTGGAGGAGAACGAGGATGTGGGAATTGGGAGTCTGCACCTTTTGTTGGATAATTGCTGAAGGGAAATGGCTTGGAAGAGGACTAATTAGTGGCTTTATTAGTCAAGGCTTATTTTCAGTGGGGACTTACAATTACAATTGCCATAATGATCACTTGTTGCGGCACGTAATTTTGTTCATTCAGGAATGCTCACATTCGTTTCCTGATTGTAGTCATTTTGTGGCGGATGATTATATTCTTTGCTGCTCCCGTGTTTCAGGAGACCAGAATACGTGCATCAGAGAAAGACCCTCAAAGTAAAGTTCAGAATATCTGTATCAGCAACCAGTACGGAGGTGAGGAGGTCACACACACACTGACAACAGACAGTCGCGAAGACACGCATCGGTGGATGGAGGCCTTCTGGCAACATTTCTATGACATGAGTAAGTACTTGCTATGGACAGTCACTCATAAACTACCATAGCTACTTAAAGGACTCCATTTCAAGGACATTTATTGTTGAATTATAAATTAAATAAAGTATATCTTCTTCTATATTCTGGATCTGCTGCTATTCTGGATCTGCTCTGTGCGTTGAAAATGCCAGTTTGTCTCCAACCTACAGGCCAATGGAAACAGTGCTGTGATGACTTAATGAAAATTGAACTGCCATCACCAAGGAAACCGGCTCCTGTCACACCAAAACAGGGCTCACTCTATCATGAAATGGGTAAGACCTCTGCCTGATTATATCACTGTGGATATGCAGTTAAAAAAAAAAAAAAAGAAAGAAAGAAAGAAACATTTTTGGTCACTTTTAGCTGAAAAAAAATCAAGCAGAAGAAATAGAAGCGAAGACAGGGAAAGAACGCACCGTGCCTCATTGCATGTGACTGTGTGTAGCTTTAATTCCTCGGGTCCGTGTGCATGAGTGATGACACCACAATTAAATTTTCTCTCTCCGATATCTCAAACTCACACTCTACTTTACTTCTCTGTGCTGTACAATAGAACGAGTCTTATCTCTGACACGCTGACTTACTCTCTGTCTTCTCTTTCTCTGCTCCTCTTTGTCCTTTCCAATTTTCCTTGTGTCCTGAATCCATCACTCCTCATCTCTTTTGTCCTTCTTTATTATTTTCTTGTGTCCTCATGCATAATTCATGGTCGACGCCACATTTTTCATCAACTTTTCACCATTAATTTTAACGGGTGAATCATCTTTATCCTTGAATGAATCCTTTTTTTCTTGTCTCGTCATGCCTTAACTTTCATTTCCTTAATAAACATGCATCACCCCTTATCAATTTCTCTCATGACCATCAAAACACATAAAAACTGAACTCCCCCTGTTACACACCTCCTATCCGCTCCACCCCTTCTCTCTCGCCAACCTCCCTCGGTTTTCCTAACCCCCCCTGGCAGCGCCTCTTGCTACACCCTCCTCTGAGGGTCTTCTGCTGCAGGATAATGCTGTGTCTGCTGAGATTCGTGCTCTGCTCTCGTCCTATTACAACGACAGGTGAAGTAACAGGAGTAGGGCTCCATTTAAATTATGTGATGGTAAATGTTACAGTCTGGGAGTTACTGCAAATCTAAGATCAGCCTCATCTGGCTGACAGTGAGTAGATTCTGCAAAATATTACAGGACATGATCTTTTTGTTTCATCATTAGTCATCATAATTAAATAAACGTTTTAAAACAAATAAACACTTTAATTTGTCTGCAATTTCCCCTTACAAAGTAAAAAATACATTTCAAAGCAACTTTTAATGAACTGCAAATATGTCTCTAAATCTATCCATAATCCATACTTCCAGGGAGATCAAAGTATTCATTAATTTTGTATTAAATCGTCCTAATCCCTGCCTTGAGAATCAAGAAAAAACATTTATATTCATCTTCCGTCTGAATTACCAATTAATGTTCCAAATGGTAAGAGCTTCCAGGCTGGAGCCCAGCACACAGCAGTTCAATATAATGATGATTTTGCTGCATCTTTCCTGCAGTTATTGAGTCATCTGATGACCTCAGCACCACTGTGTCAGACATCCTGGCTCGGAGGATGCAGGAGCTGGAGCTCCGCAGCCAGCTGGGCACCTCCCCCACCTGGATGTCTATGTTTGAGGAGAACAACCCCAAAAGCGCTGGCCGCCCACGTCCCTGTACTTCTCGCCTTTCCGGCCACAGCCCCTGCACCCCTCATCGACTGCCCAGGAGCCCAGTGAGCCCTCACCGCTGCCCACAACTGAGCCTGCTGTCCTCAGACGCAAGCTTAACCTCAGACAGCGACAGCCACTGCAGCACCAGTCCTTGCTCTCAACGCCACGGCTGGCCCGAGCCCTCTTCAAACTTCTCCCTCTTGTCATCATCCCCCTCCCGCCTGAGGCCACGCACTCTGTCGCTGGACGCTAAACTCAGCACCCTTCGAGGGAGGGGGTACGGAGGTGGAGGGACCCTCCAGTGCCCCTGTCAGCCTCCTCCCTCGTCGCTACTCGCCCCGCTTCCCATCATCTCCTCTCGTTCGCCTCGGTCACAGCGCAGCACACAGACTACGCTCTCCTGCTCCAGCTCCACTTCCAGCAACAGCTCCAGCAACAGCGAGGGCAGCCACAGCCCCGAGTCATCCGAGGGAGCCCCCTTCTCGAGGCCCTCCCCTGCTCGACGCAGCCTCAGGAACCTCAGGGCCAGACTTGATCCTCGCAACTGGCTCCAGAGTCAGGTATGAACGTGCCCTGCCTGGCAAACATTTTATGCTGGCCTAAACGTAACAGTGCTCTTTAAACCACAGTTTAACTGGCTTAACACATGTGAACCAACCTCAGGCAATCTGCTAGGCCACATGCAAAGCCCTGATGAGGATTAGCTGCCTCTAGCCTGCCTCTTGGTGGAGGATGGAAAAGACCCTCCTGGGGACAAACTGGAATGTCTTCTAACACAAAGGACAGGTGACAATCACTGCAGGCCACTCTGCACTTTTCTGGGTTGCCACAATTTTGAAGATGGCCCAAAACTAAATGGGAGGTACTTCTGCTTGCTTTGAGAAATTATCATGGTCATGCTGCTTGGGAGAAAGTGATGCTAAGAGCTAAGGACTGAACACGCCACTGGGCCTACTGTATGTCCTTGGACTCTAATTCTGAAACAAGAAAGGGGTTGGTTTTGTCCTCTTCAGCCATCCTGGTTACTCAAACAATGTTTCAAAATCATCTCTATTAATGCACTAGCAGTATTTTTGACTGGATGTTTCCTATGTGGATTTTATAAATAAAGGTTTGCCGTGTTTATGCTATGAAAGCCGGTGAGCATGTGGCAAGATTAACATAAGGTATTATCAGTCAAGAGTTCTCAGGTGTTAGAACCTGTTAGGTGTGGAGGGAAGGGTTGGTATCTGTCGTCTGTACTGTGATATCTACTTCAGTGTACACATCTAATTCATACAACAGATGATCTTTGTGGTTCTCCTAAAATTACTATGCACCATTTTTTTTTTTTTTTTTTTGCATGATTTGACTTACAGTTAAAATGTTGAACTACTTGAGATTATTTCAACAATGGTGAAAGTTTAACTTTATGCAAGTGCTCATACATACTGTACTGGTTATTACTGTGATCTCTTCAGGGTAAAAATCTGTGCTCTGGTCTTAACTTTCACACATTCATGTGCACACTATTGAAGTAGGTAGGTAATAGATGCTTACATACATAGAACAAACCTGAGAATAAGCTGAAATCAACCAAAGTTTAAGTATTATTGAAAACCCAAGCCGTTCTTGTAACAATTCTGCTGTACTGTAGTACTCTGCAGTATTGTGGGATTCCAGTTCCTGATTGAGGAATTTCCAATAAAATGTGAAACATCCACCAATCAAATATTATGCAGCACAAAATCATACTTACATGAAACCCCGGTCTCAACCATTAGGTCACAACAGTAAGAGCTAGATTAAAATGGTTTGTTTACACTGCCATTTATGTATTTAATTAGGTAAGATATTCTCATTGAGACGACTCTTAACAGCAGTTTCTGTCACAAGAAAACAATCATCTGACTCCAGACGTTCATGTGAAAGCAAATCTTATAGAGTCTGTGTTTCTGTCAGTACAGGAGATCTTCTTCTCTGTCTTCATTGTGAATTTTACTTTGGTAATCAGAACTTGGGCAACCATTTTGACTAAGCATTAAAAATGTCAGAATGTTTGAAAAACATTTGTTACTGTAAATTAATTTTTAACAAATAAACCTCCTCTGTCTTTTGTTACGTTTTATTATAAATGCAGCTATACTGATACCTGATTATCATAATGTTAACAGGTGATGTGCAGATCTTTTAACTGTTATACGCATAGATAACATTGAATGTTATAACCTTGCAAGAGTTCCTCGTGTTAGCAGGCTTCACGCTCTGCATGTGCGCCATCCTAGGAGGCAAACATTAAATGAGAAATGTGGAAATCTCATGTTTAAATAATATAACATTAATTATAATAAATGTTTTATCAATTCACAACTGACTCTCTTTCTTCACACATTGTTTTTGTCTACATGAAATACAAACTTTTGAACTGTCAGAAATGTAACACGGAAATCTGTCAGTGGTAATCTTTTAAGTGTATGCGAACTGGTTATCTTACATTAGTATTGATATATGACAACATTCCTTGTATTGATACAGTAGCACTGAATATATATAAAGTTTTAACAGGTCAAACATGCAATGTGTTGAAATCCTAAACTAGAAAAGCAGGCTCAGGGAAACTTTCCTCTTTTCAACTCATTTTCCTGCAGTGGGAGGTTTCTGATTGATCAGTGCTTACAGTAACTCTGCACTCTGAGTATATGATGGATCATATTCTATCCAATTCAGTTCCTCTCTTTCGCCCTCCAGCAACTAATCCCACAGGAGATCCCATCTCATGTGAATGACTGAAGTGCAGCTGTCTGTCTTGTATAGAGGCATCAAAAAGGAAGGTAGAACAGAGGCTTTATTGTCAATGTTTCCATATCTAAGCCTTAGATTTGTCAATAGTACAAAGCACTGTTACAAACGTAGGAGGTAGTCGACACCGAGTCTTCACTGAGCATTGTAAAATGCATAGAGAAATACTATGGCCATACTGACTGCTTTCTGTTTCAGTGCAGAGCTGTACCATTGTGCTATTATAATTTCACAACTGCTAAAAGTATAAAAATCATAGTTAACCCAACAAATACATATTCAATAGTATAGAACAGAATCACACTATAAATACTTTATATTGTATGCTTCATATGATGCTGATTATTGACTTATGTAACCCAATCGGGGTATTTTACACAAAGTTTGGCAATACTTCTATATCAGTTGGATTACATAAGTAAATGAACAATATTACATCAAGTTACAGATAAATAAGGGGGTGTCTCCCCTCCATATTTCTTTGTGCACTTGTGCTTCCTCCAGCTCCATCGTGGTCCCCTCTCATTAGCAGGCACTCCGTGGGTTAAACGCCCGCAGCGCCACCCCGGCCAGAGTACCCCACGCAAACGTGGAGAACTTTGCGGGGCACGTTCCAGCTCTGCTGATGTATGTGGATGCAATCCGGTGGAGCCGCTTCGCACCGAAGGTGTTGTAGTGTCCTGGGAGAACCTGGTCAACCTGTTAAATAGATTTGCCAGGTGTTAAAGATTTGCAGAATGATGTATTGTGCATGTTACATGAATTCATAAATCATTAGTTGTGGCATACACAAGCATCATTTCTCTGGGTACCAATCTATATCCATTGGTACATTGTACATAGCTCTGATTTAAGGATGAATAATATTGTGATAATTCTGGCAAAACTGTTGATTTACATGGAAGTCACTTAATTATTTTGTCAATTCTTACTGTACATTGGCTAGAAAACACCATTGTTAGTCTTGGTTGTTGGGAATATGACATTCTCATTATAAATTAACATTTTTTAGATGATGGGATTGGATGCTTTGTGCATTGAAGCTAAATTAATCTGACCAAAGATAATGAAACTATGAGGTGAAATGGTTTGGCCCCTTTCTGATGTGTTTCAGTGTTACCTGCTCACTGTCCACCAGCCCCACCAGGCGCTCACAGCTGCTGATGTAGTCACTGACGTGGCTGTAGGGCAGCCAGTCAATCATGGCGCCGTCATACACCACGTCCCCACTGAAAAGCAGCTTATTGTCACGGTCGTGGAGGCAGATGCTGCCCCGAGAGTGTCCGGGCATGTGGAGCACCGTCAGCTGTCTGTCGCCCAGGTTGATGACATCACCTAAACGGGAGAGAGGCAGCGATCATGTTTTCATAATGGCTGGAATGGAGCCAGGGTTATATTTGTGTTTGTCACCTCATATCACCATGATGTGCAGAGTCCAGGACATTCAGTATATCATTGATTTGGTCCAGACCAAATGAAACACTAAGCAATGAGATATTCCAACTACACTGCAGCAGTGGCTCTGACACAGCAGCACAAGTCGGTGCACTGAGTGATGCTGCAGAAATAACACCCTGTAAGAATACTAAAGACGCTAACAGGCAAAGTTTTGGCAGTTCATCCCAAATGGAAAGTCCTTAGTGATAGAAGCATTATGCAGCAACAACTACGACAATGACAGTAATGAAAAATCTAAAGTCTGATTGATGATTGATTTGGTGTGTATCTGATAACAGCACAGTGAGTGATGGATAAATCAGTGTTGTGAGGTTATTAATACTCTGTGGGGGTGGTTTCCAAAGTATGGCCTATCTGCATCGTCTTCTTGCTGTCTTGGAGGCATCAGCACACTGGCTTAAAATAGCTTGAAAACAGAGCTGCTCTGCAAAGACATAAAGAATGAGCACAAAGCAGCTGCCAACAGAAAGCACATTTCTTCTTGTTAAATTTTGTCTGACAAACTATCAACACTGTTTGCTTAGAGTGGCAGAGCTGACCTGCCTCTGCACTCTTTACATAGCCCAACCAATGCTGTATAATAAGACATTCACACCTGTACACCTAACCACACACTGTATTCATGCCTAAGCAAATACAGCCTCTGTACCATAATTGAATGCCTCTATATGTGTAGGGATGTGTGTCTACAATTATTTAGCAAGTACATTTTTGGTCTTCTGCCAAATTAATCGTGCAGTACCGTGGAGTGGGAAAGGATTATGTATAGAGCATGATGTGCAGGCCCATCCATTAAATATCGTCCAATGGTATCGACCATGACGCTCATCCCAAAGCAAATGCGTTTAGACCTTGTGCCCTGGCCTTTGATCACAGATCCACTTCTCTTCAATTAATCATATCTGCAGAGGATGCATCTCCTACCTACCCTCCTGCAGTATGTGTGTGGGCTGCACAGCCTTGACTTTGTAGTGCCTTGCCCTCCATCCCGGACTGGGAGCCTCTGCTATCTCTCTGTCGCTGAGCCAGGTGGCCGTCTCGAAGTTGTCACCGTTGGCCAAGGCATCGACCTCGGCGCTGTGGACGCCCACCTGTTGGAACTGATGCAGACCGCCCGAGTGGTCGAAGTGGGCGTGGGTGGCGATGGCCAGCAGCGGGTTCTTCCTCTGCGGGTCTTCGCCCAGCAGCCCCTTGCCGTCGATGTAGTCGGGTAAGCTCCTCAAGCCCAGACCGGTGTCGATCACCACGTCCTGGTGTGAGCCGCGGAGCAGCCAGATGTTGGCCCGGTTTTCCGACTGGTAGAATCGCTCCTGGATCCAGAAGAGTCCGTCTCCGAGCGACTTGTGAGCGTACCAGTCGGCTGCAGACATCCCAGTTCATGCACCGGTCGAAGTAACCTGCTGCGGGTGTTGTGCTGTCAGGTGATTTTGCGGCAGAGAGGTATAACTAGCCTTCTACCTAAAGGTGATATGTTTTCATTGAGGTTAACGTGATGGTGGCTGGCCGACACACCCTTGTGGGAGGAGAGCGCGCTCATTGGACGAACAGGTGAGTGACGGCAACATAAAGCGCGCTACTCTATTGGCTGTACATGTTTGACGTCACACCGGGGCGGGGCGAGTTAAAGCCACATTTACGCTTACTGCTGCGTGTGGCGTGAACGTCGGTGTCCACGCCGGTTATAGCAAAGCTGTGCAAATCTCCCTTAGGTGTAGCTGTAAATTTAGTGATTTCAGGAGTTAATTTACGTGCCGAACAACAGATAAAACCGAGTACCTGAATTTTAATGACAAGTGGACTCGACAAGTGAAAACATGGAGGCTTAGTGAAGGCTAAAAGGCTAAATGCCACCAATTAGCCCTGAAATACGTCTCCACATTTGGAGCTAACACTAACAGTCCCATAGTGAGTATAACAACCTATTGTGTGTGTTGATGAGTTTCTGGTGTAGCTTTTCAATGGTGACCAACGGTTCATAGAAGTGAAAGTCAGGCAACAGGCGATGAAAGCTGTGGTACCTGAACTTCTGTCTACACGTGTTTGACAGTGAAGCTGACTGAAGGCATGTGGACTCTGTGCTGCAGGTACAGAGGAGGAGGCTCGAAGCCATGGCAGGAAAGGGTCGTGGAGTAGGTGCTTTCACCTTCAACATCGAGGCTCTGGGCATCGGCAGGGGCAGCATGCCAGAAGCCAGGGTGGGGCCCAGCCCGCTGTTTCCAGTAAGTAACGACCTCACACACTCACTCTCTCTCTCTCTCTCTCTCTCTCTCTCTCTCTCTCTCTCTCTCACACACACACACACAGATGCAGAGATCCAAGGATGACATGGCATTGCAGTATATTAAATTCACCTATATGCCCTCAAAGTGTTGTATGGCACTGAAGTTCAGGGATGGTGGTAGTGAAAGTATTTATTGACAAATCAGAGAGGCATATGGATGACATTTCAAAATCAGTCTTGTATAAAGAAAACGTGTAGGCTAAAACCAATTTTGTATTAGCATAAATAAAATAGAAACAAATATTTGTCATGGTAATGACAACAGACATCAGTTGCTCTAGGATGCTTCTGTTATTTTCTGCATGATGCAGCAAATAGAGGGTCACAGGCCCCAACTGACTCCTCTTCCTTATACTTTCTTTGCAAAGTGCATACATCTTTCCCAGTGCATTATACCCAGTACACTACACATGACAGCTTGATTATTTTGCACACAGGCCCAGGCATAAATGGATTACCTGAAAGGCTTAACAGGCCTAGTCCCAGGTCCAGGGGCACAAGGGCCAGAGCATCAGAAGGAGCTGGAGCAGGAGATGCTGTTATTAACTGCATTTCTTGTTGCCTAGTCAAAGGGCTTAGTCATTCATGTCAAAAACAGAGCCCCCAAAGTCCTACTGAAGAACTGATGGAATAGCCTAAACATTGACTTTGTCTCAAGAAATAAACCATCATGATACATTTTTTTATGCCTCTTTGCCAGTGACAGCCGTGGCCAGAGGTGTTATGCTTTTGGGTTGTCCGTCCTTGTCTATTTTCAGAAATGCAATATATCAGTAACACCTGATTTCTTCAGATTTGGTACAAACATCCACCTGGACTCAAGGATGAACTGAATAGATTTTGGTGGTCAAAGGTCATAACTCAAGAATGCATATGCTAATTATGACAATTTCACACAAATGTCCAGTAGGATAAAATGATGAAATGATGAAATTTTGGGAAGACATGCAATGTAAACTGCAACTTGACTAGTTGGCAAAGACCTACAACTGCAAGGTGGTAATTCTAGTTTTTTTCTTTACTTAAAATTTGGAGTGTATGTGTAGTATAATATAAAATAACCCACTTTGTTTGTTTAAGCTAAGAATTTCTGTAATCTTTGTGCTTGACACCAAGAGTTTGTACATGTCACAAAGGGCTGTGCAGTAATATTGGCAGGATGGAATCAGCCTCTGGATTTTAATAGTCATAACTCTCTTTTACTGTAAGTAAAAGCCCAATATGGTACTGTACAGCATTTACTGTAAACAACAGATGTAGTTGTCCTAATATTCATTAAAACTAAAATACAATCTATTGAAGAACAAAACTGAAGGCAACTAAAACTGCAACAATAAATGTACAGATTCTTCAATACACTGCTCCACAGCATTCATCAAAAGCAAACAAATCTCCTCCTCCAGAACACAGACTTTAAGCCAGTGCCGTTGAAAGCTGGAGAGGAAGAGGAGTACATGCTGGCCTTAAAACAGGAGATGAGGGGTACGATGCAACGGCTACCACACAACATCAAGGCTCAGTCCAATAAAGCAGGTGAGGAGGAAAGCAGTGCATTAAAAACCTGACATCCGATAGAAATGCTATGGCAAGACAATCGGCTGCTGTGAGGGATGATAATGCAGCACTTAGGAAGTGAGACATTTAATTAGGGTCATATCTGGGAAAAAGGCAGAGAGAGAGAGAGAGAGAGAGAGAGAGAGAGAGAGAGAGAGAGAGAGAGAGAGAGAGAGAGAGAGAGAGAGAGAGAGAGAGAGAGAGAGAGAGAGAGAGAGAGAGAGAGAGAGAGAGAGAGAGAGAGAGAGAGAGAGAGAAATATTTATTGCAGAATATTGGGTTACAGCTGCTGCCTGCATCTGTCAGTTTTGATATTTCTATGGTCTGGCCTGATAGGGTCTTTTAGAGTTTCCTTACACAGCGATGAGCTAAATATATCCATAAAAAGTAGCAAAGTTATCAGAAAGTCTAAATGTTGTCAGATTTGTACTTAAGATGCTTTGTATTTAAAAAAAATCTATAAAAGTCACTTGATTTGTGGTAAAATTGTATATTTATTATTTTGAATTTTATATATATGTATATATACATATATATGTATGTGTATATATGTATATATATATACACGTGTATATACATATATATGTGTGTGTGTGTGTGTGTGTGTGTGTGTGTGTGTGTGTGTGGCGCCAACGATTGATGATCCTCTAGTTAAAATTATTCAACCTACAATGTACGATTGTGTTTAAAAATCCAGAGTGGTTCTGATAAACTACTGAATGTGTTGTGAAGGTGAATTTGGACTTGTGTAAGAGTGTACTGAAGCAGAACTTTCTCTTGTTTGCATGAAACAGAAGTGGAGAGATACACGGAGAGATACCTGAAATTAAGACAGCTAGAGGATGAGGATTGGACTCCAGGTACTTGCATAACATAGTGTCATGTGATTACAGCAAATTAAAAGGCATATTATACAAGTACTTTTCTTGATATTTTAGACTGGAACCTCCTCCCCAAAGAATTGATGCCCCAAAAGAAAAAACCTCGTGCTAAACCAGGTATACAGTATTAAAGTCATTATTTGTGTTAATGAGACGTCATTCATGGTCATAAACATAATGGCAAAATGCTTAAATCCAACAGGCACAAATAAGAAAACTGTGAAGCTATCACGCAAAGAAACGGTGGATATGCTGAATAAATTGGACGTAAGCTTTTCTTTTCTTGTTTGTTCTGTTTTCACTGTTAATTTTCTCTTTATGATTTATCAAGTATTCATTCATGAAGGCATCAACTTAGTACAGTATACTGTAATGAGCTCAGGGTGTATCCTGTATATTTTGTGCTCATTAAAAAATGTGCAAGTTCTTTTAGACAAGTAATTCAATCTCAATGTCAATACTTCAGGAACTGGCAAAGAAAGACGATGGGAACCCTGAAAAATCAGATGATGAGGCTGAAAAGAAAACAGGGAATGAGGATGAGGAAGAACTCGGAGAGGAAGAATATGAAGAGGAGGATATTGAAGAGGTTAGATTACAAATCATAACCTGAAATCACTATTGGCAAATTTTTTAAATGCAAATTTAATGTGGTCGATATGTAAGAAGCAGAGTTAATATTTTACTTTATGTTTCCTTCGTTTCTCTGTAGGAGAACGACTACATCGAGAGCTATTTCGACAACGGCGAAGATTTTGCTGCAGACAGTGATGACAATATGGATGGCGAAGCAACATACTGAGTGTGACTCAACCATCACTTGAAGTAAATCATTATGCGACTGCTTCTATTGGGTAAATGTAGATATGTTGAGAATACTGTTTAGCAGAGTGGTAGTTTTGTTTGCTTTATTTTGTGCGATCTTGAAAGGCAAACTTTTCTTTAAAGACTTCTGTAAATAACAAATGCCAAACTACGTGCACACTGGCAATAATTTATTCAAAATAGATGTATTTATTTTCCAGCATGTGGCACAATTCCACAGGTTGAAAGGCACATACTGTCAACAACATGTAAATGCTTTTTCATAAAGTATCAAGTGAACACGGTGATAAAATAAAAGGGCTATAATATAACAAAGTCTAAAATCTCACATAATTACAAGTATGAGTCATAGTGGGAATAATGTGCATTTCCCATTTTCCTCGCCATGCTCTGAGGTTTTCTGAAATGAAAATTAAAAAACAATGCAGTTAACTCCAGGCAAGCTAAAGGAAAGAAAGATTCAAGCAACTTTTATGGGAATCCATAAACATAATTTAGCTGGTATCTCCCAATACTGATAGTGTAAGTAAAGGCTAATACACAATAGTCTTGAAATAAATTAATTCTATATTAAATTTTCCCAACAAATAGTGTTGGGAAATACATGATTTCTAACATTACAAGAAAAAAATACAGTTGGACCAAACTGAGTAAAAACAGTTTTAAAACCAAATCCACAGAATTAATGATGCTGTGAATCATGAAACAGGAAGGGTTTAGAGTGTTGTGGTCTGTCTCAGTTTGTTTAACTGGGATACAGTTTGTGTGTAGCTTACTGAGAATGCAGCAGCATAGATAATAACAAAAACATCACCTCAAATCTATTGGCATCAATAGCAATCCTGAAATGTATCCATCATTTCAAAAAAAGTTCAGCAAAGCATAACATTTGTTGTTTTTATCCCACTGAAGCATATTAATGGACACAAGGAATGACTGTGGCCTGACCCTTATTCCTAGTCTCTGTAAAAATGACTGTTCCTCCTATAAAGTGACTGTCAGACAGATTGCATTGATGTATTAAGTCTATAAAAACTACTCGACAATGGGAGCATCCACCCAATTTTATTAGGTCTCTTGAGTTTGCAACAAATTTGTATGTAAGGTTATAATCCCTTGTTATGTTTTCTCGTGCCCTCCGTGTTCACTGTCTCCTGCTTTGTCTGCACCGGGTCCCTGTGGATTTCCATTAACCACATCTCCAGCATGGTGTCCAGGTCGAGCCCCTGCATGGTTGTCTTCTCCAACATGAAGGTCTAAGTTATTGCCATGGAGATGTCCGTGAGAACTGTCGCTGTGACCTTGTGCAGGAATGCCATGATGGCTGGCGTCAGATTTCATAAGAACCTCGTAATACAGCAGATAAAACACAGGTGTGACAATGCCAACAACCAGCATAATGGCCACAGCCGTCCACCATCTCATGCCCCAGTCTGCCCCATAATAAGGGTCCTTTCTCTGTACTGGTTTATACTCTATTTCTCCGAGCAGTGGCTGCTGTTGCTGTAGCGTTAAGGAGGACACAACCTCGTTCAGGCTGCTCCGAGATGGACCTGTTGATTTCACCAGCCGCTCAATGTCCTTGTCCTTCTCCAGGAGGAATCCCTCCACGCTGTCGGTGGAAGAGGAAGAGTCTGTGGAGGACTCGGTGGGAAGGGAGGTAACTGGTGAGATCTGGGAGAAGCGCCTGGCACCTGAAGGGGAGGCAGATTTGAGAGGTCCAGTGCTGTGAGTCTCAGTGAGGACACTAAAGCGCCTCACTGGAATTTTGACTGACCGCAGGGCAAAGAAGTCCTGCTCTGTCAAGAAGTTGTTGGCACGCTTTATATCAGCCACCTAGGGAGCACAGAAGAAAGATTACAATGCTGCTTATGGACACAAATTACTATGTTACATTTACTGTGGTCTGAATATTCTGGATTCAGATAGTACCAGTCAAACTAAATCACTGTAATTTGTGCAGATTTCATTTATGCCTATGTTATCCCCACTCAGAGGCAACTGAAGCAAGTTGTGAGCACAAAAACAGCAAAACAGTTGCTTATTTAAACATCCAGCAGTATCAACACAGCAACATTATTCATTCAGAGTCATGTTTCTGACCACCTGACAAATCTATGTCCAATATTCAGTCACTTTGTAGCTCTGTTTTGATCTCTACCAACTCCTGAGGGAAGTATCTGGCTCTTTAACTGCTAAATGTCCTTCTAAGCTCACCAGCTGTGTCTGGCGTTTGGTGCAGAGCAAGTAGTGTACAAAGGGTTTTCAGAGCAATTTTGCTGAAAACAACTGCCTGGTGAGGCTAAAATTAGTGCTAGGAGAGCTGTAGCAGTGAACCAAAATGGCAAAGTTGTGGGTCTGGCAGTTAAATGAGTTAAAACTTGCCATAAAGCTCTGAAGTTGAGGAGAGCTGTGACCCCTTGCACACTGTCATTTGATACATTATTGTTTTAAAAATATAGCCACTTTAAGCATGCAACATTTTGTGACCTAAAAATAACCATTCTCCTTTGTTGTGAGTAGTTGAGTCTTATAAAGACCTGGGATGACATGGAGGAATAGGCATTGAAACATGATGTTTCTGAGTACTTTGCTGATAAAAAGAAATGTCGATTTTTGACTGTGGTCAAAATGCTGCATCTCTCTTATTGTACACTGATTACAATAGATTGCTTGACTGTTGGTTGGATAGAACTAGTGAACTTTAAGACATCAGTTGGGACTCTGGTAACTACCATAGTCTTGAGCATTCCATTAATGTTGGACATGTCATTCATTAAAGACTAAATGGTCAGTTCATCTAAAAGTAATGGCAATAATTGTTGGTTGCAGCCCTAAATGCATAAAGGGACAAGAATGGTTGTGTATATGCGTTATGTAAGAAGAAAGAAGGAATTCGACTTCAACACGAGAATGAAGGGGAGTTGAGTGGGTACTCGCCATGAGATGAAGAAAAACAGACAGAAAGACAGCACAAACGTACTGAGCAATGGTACTGCAGGGCAATGCTGTTCAGGGTGTCCCCCTCCTGGATATCTCTGGTCAGGTAGATAATATCGTCCATCCTCTCTCTGGAGGTGCTCCTCCGCAGCCGCTCTCTGCCACGTGGCCGCAGCTCATAGCTCTCCCCATCCTCTTCTGACAGGTCATTCTCTGAGCCGTTGTTTCCAAACAGATAGGCATGACCGCCATTGGTAGGCTGCACCATGGTGGCTGACTGGAACCCATAGTGCTGGCTTATACTGGACATTTTTCTTCACTGTATTGGGAAGAGCAGAAACAGGCTTGTGTACCAAATACCAGCAAGGCATGCTTACCCTGATGGAAAATGACAAGGAAAACAGGTATGACCTAATAAGATGCTTCACTGAGTCAAACCAAATGCTCATTTAACTGTGGTTCTATATGCGGGTACTGTGGGTGTATATCTTAACATAAGAGAGGACTGTAAAATATGGTGCATGGAAACAAGCACACTTGTGCTACTGACAACTTGGCAGTTGGGGCATCAAAACTTTGGCCATACATGCAGGTGACTATGATTCATTGTTTTCACTAGTTTTTAGCTGCTTGGGGGATTACTTTTCAGAACTGTCCCTCTGTACTATTACAGTTGTCAATACCATGACACCATTCAAGACCCCGGAGGTTGACTGGCTTGATTTTTTTAACATGTCCCCCCCCCCCCCCCAATAATCGGCATTGGTCGATGCCTGAGCATACTGAGCCAAATAGCAAGCAGGCGGATCTGCAGGCAGTCCAGTGTTGTTGTAAAACACGTGACACTGCCCCTTGTGTCAATCAAATTGCCATTTTACCAGCAGACCTCTGTAGATGTAGCCCAGTGGGTTAACCTTTTCAAGAGTGCATCAGAAGAACAGCATCCTATCTGGAAGAAACCGTGCCAACACAAAATGTAGATTGGACAGACCATTAGTGTCGTTCAATAAATGTTTAAGTTAAGAAATTTTGTTTATCATGTGTTATGGAGGACATAATGAAAAATCGGCATCACACATCAGCTATCCTGATTCTGTATGAAAAATGGCATCAGCCATTAAAAAAACACTATTAGTCGACGTCTAGACCATACAGCATTTCTTTCTCTGAAACCTGCAATTAATAGGTTTAGATAGTAGTCAAGTTCACTTGCACTAATAATACGTTTCTGATGTTGCTCTACACCCTAAATAACACACTAAAGTCCATCTCTGACAGTACTGGGCATTCAAGTTACAGTTAAAACTGATAAGATAGGAACAGTTTGATAATTGACGTTACTGACAGTACGATGAATCCTTGAGATGTCAACGTGCTCTGCTTCTGCAACCTTTCTGCTTCGTTAAGCATTGAACTATGTGATACCTTCTCAGATAACCGTACATACCTATGCCCCGATCACACACAAGTGTTATCACATACATGTATGTGATGTAACTGCTGGGAACAAGACAGACTTCATTATGGATTACCCTCGTTACTTTAAAAGTGTGGTAAATGTAATCTTGGCTAAATTAGCGGCGGTATTGTCAATATGTAGATATATAATCATCGTTATCAAGCACACGTGTAATTAACAAGTTAAACGTGCAAGACTTACTCTAGTTAAAATCTCACCGTAGCAACTACTTAACTAGAAACTGGCTATGAAACGACGTAGCTAATGCTACACCCCAGTCTCTCTCACCGCACAAAGTCGATATCGTTGTCCAGAAGGAATAAGTACATAACTTTTAAACCACTAAATCAGTGGCTTAAATGAAATGTCAGGCTTGTCTGGTACAGATAAGAGTAAGATTTTCAGCGTACGTCCACAAACTAAAAACAATCTGCACAGGCTAGGCTAGTGCTAACTAGCGCCCACCTATGTAATGTGACTAGTAACGTTTGTACATTTCTGTCGGTCCGTTGTCACAGCTGGTCAATGATATGTTCGGAGAAAGTCGTCAACAACAACCTTTACCTGAAAATGTGAACATCGATCAATCAGTTGACCTGGATAATATCCATACTTTCACGGGATTATCTTCGGTCTCACCTTGCCTTCGCTTAGTCTCCTGACGTTACCTGCTAGCTACTGTTGAATTGCTACCGCTCACGCCACGTCAACAAAATGTTTACGTCATGACGTTACCACTGACGCCTTCAACGAAATCTCACTTTTGATCGCGAGATGGCGCTAAAGGTCAATGTACTAGCCAGCTAGTTGCTACCTTACAGGCCGTTGTTTGTCAACATTTTGGACTGAAAATAGCACGGTTTGTTTTATTAAGACGTGTCTTATTATCCGTTTCAACTAAGTCAATTACTATGAATGAATGAAAACTCAACGAATGCAGTAGGTAGAAAATAGGCTACTAAACGTTACAGGGGTATATGGAGTGTAAACAGAGTAAACTCAACTAACTTTAACTTAACTAGCTTAACTGTTAGCGTTAGCTAGCTAAATTCATTTTAAACCCTTTACACCCTCAGTAAATTGCATCAAAGAATATTTAATATTAAGTGCAACCCCTCCTAATATTTAATTTGGGACATATTGCAGTAACTTATTTAAGTCAATGGTGGACAACATAATTGTCTACATGGGCATGGATGCAAGAGACATTTCGCACAAAACTAACGCTTCTTGTGTGTCCGCTAGTTATATAATTTTGTCCTATTTTAGGTTGCTTATGAAGAGGTGCAATTTGCAGAGTGTATGTGGAGTGACAAGAGCGGAGTACAGCTCCATCAGGGCAGCTGCTCGGGGGCTGTCTGCCTGTCGGGGCCACATGGTGGAGCTGTCCACCACCACACTGCGCACCCTTGAGAGACAAATGGGATTAAAACATCTTGTCTCATTAGGCAGCGACCGGGAGACGAGCTGGAGTCCCTGAGTAGCTGCAAACTAATCTTTTCTGTTGAACAGCGAGACTTGTGTGTACAGTAGCAGTAACTCTCACATGGCTGCAGGAGGACAGAGCTGTGTGTAGAGAGAGGAGAAGGTCCTGAACAGACCGGGGAACCGCTCCGTCTCTGGTATTTCCCCGGCTTTCAGTCCAGTTAGATGACATACGCGCTTCATCCCACGTTGTTCACCGGGATCCCAAAGCTGCCGAAGGAATCGAGCTCACTAGGTTATTAGTAAACAATACAAAAAATGATGCAGTTATGGGCCGCTGATTGAGAATAGAAAGACCTAAAGACTCCGAGAGGACTCATCGATGTTATCCTCAACAATAAATACATTATAGTCATTTATCTTGGACAGAGAGGCCAAGCAAGGTGTCAGGTAAGTTGGAATGATTTATCTTAACTCTCTTTTCAAATATGTTTTTGTTTGTCACTGTGAGTAACACGGATGCGTGACGATCAGCAAAACTTTGCTGGATAATTTCATAGAAATACTTAGATGCAAGGTGATATCGCTTTGTGACACATGGCTATACCGTCTCTCGGACAATGCAGCTTTATTTTTCAGTAAGTGAGTCATGATTGGTGACTCCAGGCGTTATAGCCGGTGGTAGATTAATAGTCCAGAGAATAAAGGAAACAAATGAGTAGCGATACTCCTCATCAATTATGCCAGACAGCTCAAGCAGACATATTGTGTAACACCATAAGAAAACGATTAAAAGTGGTTGGCCACTGCTAATTTCTTTTTGCATTGTGCCAAAAATCCCCCTCGGAGCAGCTAATAAAATTGAAAAGCCTAAATATTGATTCAGCGCAATCACTAAATGAATGGCCGGGTAGCCCATTGAGGACGGAGACAAACGCTTCCATGGTTACATCCAGGATCTCCAGTGTGATTACTGCGCTTTGTGTGGGTTTTCTCTCTCCCACTGAAATAAAACAACAATTCAGGGGGAACTGCCACACATGGTGAGCTGGAGACCCTCTCATAAAGGCTCCGTTGACTAATCTATAGGCTTACTCTGGCCATAAGTAATCTTGGCACACTTAAAGTTGCGGACATGTGCTGTTACTGTTAAATCAACGCCTGTAGCCTCATTGTGCTGCTGTGCTTCTTTGCGTATTATTATTAGTATTTTTTGCAGGCTCCATAGTTTACAACCACTTGATAGGATGGGTTTTTCAGTCCTTGAATAATTGAATATGTCCACCTTATCTGTAATTGATTTGACATGATGTCATCTCGGTGCGTCCTTTGCAAATCTCTTTTGTTGCCTCCTCCATGGTGCCTCAGCAGAGTTAAATCCTTTTTCTCACTGGGGAGGAAGGGAGGGAGCTGCTTCTGCATCCATTCAGCACTTACACCTGCTCTTCCTCAGCGCCAGCCTTCACTGTTAACTGTCTCTGGAATGTATCTCTGTATAAAAGGGTGACATTATTGCATCTGTTGAACAGTCATCCCTCCTTTGTTTGTAAAGGAGCAGCAAAACTTGCTATGAAATTTTCACATTTTCATCCTCAAATCTACAATCTGTATTTCCATCATCCCATGGGTCACAGTGGATCTTTTTATTTATTTATTTATTTATTTATTTGTAGATTTAGATCCTCTAAGATCCACACTTGCCCAGAGCTCAGGTCCTTTGTTTGTCAGTGTTTATGTCATCGCCTGGCAGGGGTCAGCCCCCAGTCGCCTGTGTGAGGGTCTGAATGTGATTCACTGGGCGGAAACTGTTTTACTGCCTGCCTCTCTCTCCTTCTGTCTCACCCCTCTAATGGCTGCGCCGTACAAAAGGGGGACAGTGCCATAAACAGAGCCTGCTCAATGATGAAAGGTACTGAAGTGTTGCACATTGCAGACCGGATGAGATTGATGTTTGCTGGGGATGAGAGGGGCTTGCGTTCCCAGTGTGTGGGGATAGAGGGAAATAGTAGATGAAGGCACAGCTCTAAATACACTTAACCGCCCTGCAACAGGCTGTGCCCGCCTCCGTTGATCTGTGCACCATGGATCACTGCTGGGGGAAAGAGTTGTGAAGGATGTCTTTATCTGGTGAATGAAGGACATTTATAAAGTTGAACTGAAACATTGCATGGCTTTATAGATACTTTATATACAGTATATATACAGATATTCATGATCCTTTTTGTGATTTTCTGTAGTTATATTACTTCTGCGACATGGCCTATCTGCGCTAGTTATATTGAAACACAAGTTATTTATTTGCATGCATAGAGCTTATCCTCTTAGAGAGAGAGAGCAATGTTCATTCATATAGCATGTGTTATAAGGGTTATACTTTTCGTCAGTGAGTCTTCTGTATTTTCATTTTTCATGATGTGAGATGAGAAAACCAGCAGACCTTCACACTAAAGGCTACACCTCTTATTAGTTATGGTCTGGTTTTCATTTCCACACCTTGAGAGGATAAAATGTTGCACATACATCCCCACTTCTCCTTCAAATTACCATTTCCCTCAGAAGTACCCTGCAGTAGAACAATTCATAATCCTTTAGTGCAAGACAGATGTTTGCCTCTTTTTCAATATGCTTTGAGCTGACCTGCCTCACTGAATGGTTATTTGAGTTTATGAACCATAGGTGTCAACATTTTTGAAACACCAAACCAAAGTTTGGAGCAATAGAGCACCGCTTATATGTGGAAGATTTCAAGGCCACAAGGTTAATTAATTTGACATTTTACCACACAGGGTTGCATTATAAAATAGGAGTTGTAGCCCCTTCATGCTACACACACAAAACATATATGTTTAAAGGGACTGTACGTAAGTTTTTACATGTATAAACATTATTAAGCATTTTCTTTTTTTTTACTGACAATGTGTGAACAGGTTGTAACCTAATCTTAAAAATGAGACCTTTCGTGACTTTCTAGGTTTCCTCTATCAGCCTGTAGACTGCTTTTAATGTGAAGAATTTAGGACGTTTTTCCGGGAAAGTCCAGCGGATGCTAACAGGGCTAACACTGGCCAACCATAGCTAATGTTCAGTTAGAGTCCATTAATGCCAACAAACGACCAGTCCCCTCCACAGCTCAGACTCCAACACAAACTCCACTGATAACTAGAAAATTACTCGGAGAGCGCAGACCTCCGCCAAGCACCATAGTTTCCCCCCTGGCGGTTTCTTCTGGATCTATCTCCTGAAGTATTATAGCTAGATCAAATTCGTTGACATACTTCAGATGCTGAATTGTCTCAGCTACACGATGCCGCTTGTTAGAAATCTCTACCTCTAATATTAAATGCACAGTAGGCCTAAATGCAAGAGTACCCCCATTTTTTATATAAATTGATATAAAATTCGCCATCTGGATCAGATCTGGATCAGCCTTTGGGATTTGATAGAAGTACACATTGTAAATCCCTGAGTCAAATTTCATGAGCTTTGGGCAACAATTACCAGAGATATTGAGAAACAATTTTTTGGGTCCCATTGACGACAATGTTAACGGACATTTCAAAGTGATCCAGAATCCAGGATTTCTTCCAGATCACCCCCAAAATTAAATCAGTTCTTCCTTTTCACATTTTTGACACACCCTGAAAATTTCATCAAAATCCGTTAATAAGTTTTTGAGTTATCTTGAACACAGACAAACAGACAGATAAACGCCGGCAAAAACATAACCTCCTTGGCGGAGGTAACAAGCAATTTCTGATTATTAGATACGGCATAGCCCCTTTAAATTAAAATAAAATGAAATAAATTAATAAATTTCCCCTCGTGGGACTGATAAAGGACTATCTTCTTCTTCTTCTTCTTCTTCATTCTTTATGCTGTACATCGCAAAGTATGGAAATCATTTTCTGATATTTAGAGATAATCTTTCTAAAACAGAAGTTAGTTAGAAGCCATCTCATTTAGTGTTTGCTATTTTTTCAGTGTATTGCTTCTCGCTGATGTGATATTCGGTAAATGTGGGGAAAAAAAGGCACTGTTATAGACATGCAGTATAATTGAGGCTCTTAAGGAGAGAATGAGCATGCTATAGGGTCAAAGAAGGAAATGCAAGAGAACATCTAAAATAAGTGATCTATACCACTATCATATTATTGAAAAAAATATATTTATAGTGCTTAGACCCGATGAAAATCATGTTGCATTTGCCAGTTTTGAATGAACTTTCAGTGTGCTTCCCTTCGATAAATAAGACAGGAGCTATGCGAGTTCATACTGTACACGTCTGCTAACATGTCTGGAAAACCAAGATAAAGCTGATGTTAGATTTAGGGAGTGGACAAATTGAAGTTGTAAACAAGTCTTTAATACTTTGTTTTCAAAAATCATTTGACAGCTCATGCTTACACTCAGGAGGCAGTATCATGTTTTAGTAGTTGTTGTCCTTGGAGCAGAGAGACAGCAAAGTGGCGTCAGCGATGGCCAACAATGCTGAGGTCACTTCAGTGGGACTGACCAACCGCATATTGCTCCCAGTGAGATGATGCTAGTAAGGTCGCTGCAGCAAACCCTCAGCCAAGACTGTGCTGTCAACACTCATAATTATACTCTCGCAAATATACACACAGGCATGTACACATGTACAAATTATTGCTACATGTTGCGCTCTGTAGGGGACTTGACCTCTGACCTCTTGGGATGTTAGAAAAGCCGGTGGCCTCAGATAGTTCAGACTCCTACTTGCTGTGCTGAGTATATGCATGACCAGTTCCTCTATTAGGTTTAACAATAACACAGATATATTTTAATCAATCCATACCACCTCTCCATAATCCGTAATTGCATTCACTTAAAGCTAGGGCAGGTGATTTTTCATAAAAAGATTTTTGTCATATTTCTTGAAATTCTCTTTACATTCTGACAGCAATCAATAAAATAAATGCTCTGACAAAAATCTGTAATACAGTAAGCTCATCTAATAATTTACAAGTTTATGCTAGATTTAGCGACTTTTGGAGCTCGTGCTGCTAGCTACTTTCATTGGAAAAGAGTTGGCAACTGGGTTTTTCAGTTGAATTCTTTTCTAAAAATGTAGCTTATGATGCAGATGTAGCTCTGGTTTCTCCAGTGTTAACCAAGCCAACCAAGCTTTAAATTAAAGCAGCTATGTTTCATCTCAACTTGCAAACTGCATGGAAAATCAGCACAGGAAGCACACAGAGCAACATCCTTTTCTCAAATGTCAAAACATGATGAGAAGTAAAAGAGCGTTTAGGAAGGCTGTGTCCTCTGGTTCATATTAGCTTGGCTACACTCTGTAGTCTGTACAAATTAAATTAAAGACAAATAAAGTCTCGCGGACTGTTGAAAGCAGGAATTCTCTTTTTTCTCTTTTTTGATCACTGAATGACTTATTATCCCGACGCTATAAACCTGCTCCACAGTCTCATTTGATAAATGAATACACTCTTTGGTTGCTCTTCACTGATCCCATTCTTTAAACGCGCAGGGTATACGCTCTCTGTATGGCCATAAATCCCCATGATACCCTTGCCTAGATGTTTTTGGGGGAGCCACGTGGAACACATCCCATGGTGGCCCCTTCTTCCTGTCCTAATTTAGACAGGTCAGGTTGAGTGGGTCACACTTCGTGGTTGGCTGTATCCATCCTTATACCCTTCCTTCTTTGTTAGTACCACCAATGCCTCACACCAGGGTGTGTGTGTGTGTGTGTGTGTGTGTGTGTGTGTGTGTGTGTGTGTATGAAAAAGGGTAGGGGTGCCTATTTAAAACATAAACCTGTTGATGTAGGTCAGCGACTCTTAGATCAATCTACCAAAACTCTTAGTTCTCTCCATTACCCTTCAACCTTATTTATCAGCATCCCCCAATGTGTGTGTGTATGACTCATTCTGTATTATTTCATCCACACACACACACACTCATCCCCAACCCCCCATCTGCCCCATCCTTTACACCAGCCCTCTTTCTTTCTTCTCTTGTCTTTCTCTGTTTATCTCTCACTTCCCTCATTGTACTGTAGTTGGTCATGGCAGAGGAATTCCTCAAGTAGGTGGGGGTAGTTGATCACAGCATGGCTGAGAGGTTGCGTGGTGTATTTATTGTTGTAAAAAGATGTATATAGCCACTTTCTCTGGACGCCTTTCATTATAGATTATAGCTGTGTGAGCAAAACAACTCACAAGATCAGGATCACGTGATGATAAACATGCATCTTTGCATCCTTCGTTGTGTGATCTGTGAAGCACTGCAGAGTCATTCAATGCAAGATTAGATACCTTTGAAATTGATAGGTGTATTTAAATTAAGTGTATAACAGGATCTGCAAACAGATGTACTTATAAGGTGTATGTGCACCCTCTAACATTAACAGCTGCATAACAAACAGTTATATGAATGAATATGTGGGACAGACGTCAAGCTTGATGGCCAGCTAGATGAAAACAACGTGCAGCACAATTGTTCTTTATTATATTTCTGTATGATAATCAGTCTGTTGACCGCACTTGTTCAGGGATTTGCTTCCTCCTCAACCCTGCCATCTGGAACTTAGACTTTCAGTGCTGCAAAGGCCTGAAAGTGGCTCTCCCACACCTACTGTACCGAGGATGTGTGTGCCGTTCGTGTCCTTGTTTAGGAGTGATAGAGTAGAGCCGAGAGAAAAGGAGGCAGTCTGAATGGGATGGTTTGGATTCTGCTGGAGAGGAGGCAAGCATGCCAAAAAGTGGGGGAAACAAAAGAATAGAGGACTGTGGCAATTTTAGAAATGCACACAAAACACAAAAAGGAGCATGAGTGAACAAAAGCCTTCTCCTTAAAATTGTGTGCTGGTCAGTGAATCGTAAAGTCCCGCTTCTTCTCCAATGAAAATACTCCCCCTGTTCTCTGTTTTGGGAACTCTTTTGAAACGCAATTAGCATTTCATCCAGGCCCAACTAGTTACATGCAATGAAGTAATACCCTTTCTAATTTGGCCCTTTGGTGTGCGAGGCTGTGGAGAGCACAACCTTGTTTAATCCCCTGAAAGTGCTTTTCTGTCTGCCTTCATCACTGTGTGTCATACAGGCTAATCAGTCAGCCAGTGCTCGAACTGGAAAACACTCTCAATTGCTCACGCACTGGTTCCTACTCAATTGGAACCACTTTCCTTTTTCTGTATTCCTTCCTTTCCACTATTTCCTACGAAGAAGAAAAAAGTCTTGTTTTTAGTTAGGGATGCGAGATGCCATTGGCTCAACTTAAGAGCAGCCGACCACAGCCGTGTGGACAATACCTCAAGAAAACTCTCCTTCTCCCTGTTTCTTCTTTCACAGTAAAATGCACACTTGATTGGCAGCCTCTTGCCCCTCAAGGAGAAATGCCTGGTTGAAAAGTATCATCTGACAATAGCTGGAAGGCTGACCTCATGCATTTTTGTTCTTTAGAGAGGTATTCATTCAAGTGTTTTCAAGTTCCCCTTGTGTGGAATGGCATAATTTGCCTGCAAATTCAGCACACTGCCATCCTCATTTCCCTAAAAATCCTTCTCCCCTTCTTCCCGTTGGACTAATGGTAGGTTTTCTGTTTTTCTCCTCAAAATAAATAGAATTCTGTTTTAGGGTAGAGATCTCCAAAATAAACCAAGTAAGTAACACAGAGTTTTTGTCAGATTTAATGGTGTATGTTTTAGCTCTACTTGCTTATTAAGTTTCTTAATTTCTTCTCCTCGTCTTCTCTGTATGGCGAGAACATTCACTGGTCTAAAAATACAGGAGGGATGGACCACATGTGAAGTGCAATTATGGGGCTTGTGAGTTGACCGGGTATGGCAGCCGCGGCTACGCCAGGCTGAGAACGGACGGTGGGTGGTTTCTGTGGTAGGGCACGACACACATTGGGCTGGTGGCGTCGCTTAACGTGAAGTGCAGCTCAAACAGAAAACAATCCAATAAACAGCAGAGGAGGCACCATGGTTTTGGGCCAAGTGTACAGAATACAAACTGAATTAATACAGCAGCTTCCTGATGAAAAGAGAGACATTTTGGTTGTATGTGTTAAATGACACAATAGCATTATTATTTGCTCTTATTTAATTAGATTTATTTTTTTGTTTAAGGCATCAACGGCTTTAAGATATTTTTTTGCAAGATATTTTGAGCGAACTCTGCTTCTTCCTGCTCGTATTTGGCATTTTTCATATTTAGTCTGACCCATGAATAATAACCCGGCCATCCGACCACAAGGCACTTCCTTTTTCCACTGTTTATATCCCCAAAGAATTGGCTTAGCAGTCACCCCATACATTACACATAAATACAGACTGATAGACACAAAGGCTTATTATCACCTCTTTTTGTATGCCTTTCTGCCTACCACACCATCTGTCTCTGTGTTGCTGTTTACTCATCTGTTTATCTCTGTCAGTATCAGTCATACTGTCTGTTTGCGTGGTTGGGTTTTAGTGTGAATTTGTCCCGAGGAAACACACAAACGTTCCAGGAGCACTGTTATATTAGTGGATGTTAATGACAGAGCAGTTTCTCTTTGTGGCCAGACTGACTCCAGATCACCGACCAGAGCTGTAAGATTGATGAATGAGATCCCGCTGAAGGCCTCCCAGTATCAGACAACTGAAGATCATGTCCTGTGTGTGTGTGTCTGTGCGGGTGCACGTGACTAACTGCCAGATATAACCACAAGCTTTTCACCAAGGGCGTCTCAGGACCAGGGAAGCCTCAGGGCAGGGATGCCTCATGGGAAAGCCCTTGATTAAAACTCTGCAGACTGTTATCCCACACACCCTCCACCAAAAAGGAAGTAAGAGTATTGCTTTTCTTTTTTAAAGCTCCCAATACAGAGCATTCTCGGTGAAATAGCTAGTCGTAAAGGCAAAGTCATTGGCTGTGATTATAGATGCTGGTAGCTTGAGAAGCTCAAATTGTAAAAATGGGATGACAGATTCATGTGTTTAACGAGACAAGGAACGCAGGCATATTTTTAGTCAGCAAGGATAGATTTAAGTCATACACTGTAAAACATCGCTGCCTGTGACACCTCACGTGACTATGTATACTCATGTCAACTGCCCGAATATCTGCCACAGATGGTACATGGCACGTGCCATAAAGTGAATCCTGCAGTGTCACGCTTACTACCATCCTCTGACTGTTAAGTCTTAGGCTTGCAATGAATTATTGATGCTAAAGATTACGACACAGAGGCCACTGTCAGGAGAAACCCTAGAGGCATCAGCGGCGAGCACTGACCCCGGGAGCAGCCCTGCAATCAGACACCTCGTCAGCACCTCTGACAGAGATATCCAATAGATGAGTGAGTGAGTGAGTATCTGTATGTGTGTGTGGTGTGTCTGCAAGGTATCCAATGTAGATTTTTATTTTTTTAACCAAGTTCCTAACACCGATAGGCTGCTTTAAGAAGGGCTGACAGGTGGTGGGGTCAAACCACTACTGACCAGCACTGATGTTATCACTGTTGATTGTTCATGGTACCCCTCACATTTGAGCCTGTCGAGAAGGCTGTCTGGTGATGAGCTACCCATCCCAGAGATACAGGAAAAGGAGTTTGTCTCCAACAAGAAGGAAGTGATAAGATGTCTGACGGGGGGAGATCAGAAAATAGGGAGGACTGAGTGATTGCAAGTTGATACTGAAGGGACATGCTACATTAAGTATATATGTTTTTGTGTACGTGTGTGTTGCCTAGACATTGGCCCTTTAAGCTTTGATCAGAGCTTCGCTGATGAGACAGGTTGACTTAGTGGCACTCCTGTAGTAGACAAAAAGGGTTGTTGTTCAGGTTTTCTCACTCATATTTCTAGGTTAGTGCCCAAAGGTCAGCTCAAAGTAAAATTGTTCAGGTTAGTCTAGGGACACTGAGCAATGAACATGAGACACCGCAGTTATGGGCAGAGAGCTGGGATATTCCACCAAAATTTTATTTTAGAGAAGTTCTTCTTTAAATCAACAAATGGTGGAGCTGCTGTACACAAAAAGGAAGATGCATGTTAGAAACAGAATTACACATACATGTACTCACTCATATTGAATATCAAAGTCATAATATTTAAACACACAGAATTAGGTAGGTGTAAGGAGAACAAAGGAGCACATGGCCTTAAATTGGGGGACGTTCAAAATTAGCCCTTTAACCAATACATTTTAACTGATTAACAATATCGGTTAAACAAGTTAAAAGACATTTTGATAATTAATTACAAAGCTGAGAACAACTCAGAGGAGCAGCTCATCACTTGAAGGAGAAAAGCTGGTCCACCTTAAGATACAGGAAGTTGGCTCAGGACCTCCAGCTGAGGAGTTGTAGCTTATAGCCTCGTAGCATTTTTTCACAGACAAATAAACTGTACACACACTGTCTGCTACAGCGGTGTTCACAGCTAGAACGCCACCAACAAACCCACACACCCACGAGCTGCTAGCAGCTGCTATTGTTAATTCGGGCACACAGAGCATTGTTATGCCGGGCAGACACACAGCTGACAACCTGCTAAAATAAACTAAAATATGCAGTGGAGACTTTTACTGGGAAAGTGGCTGCATGTCCTACATGTCCTACACGCAGCTCTGTGGCTGCCAACGCTCCCAGACAGTGAAACAGAAACAGTGAACGCAGCACCATGGCTGTTATAGTAGCTCACCTGACGGTGTGCTCATACACTGCAGCAGGCAAATCTTGTCGTTAATGGTTAATAATTGTTTAACAAGGGACAATTTTAAGAACATTTTTCAAAATTAGCATTCCTACGTTAAAAGGTAACTCACAATAGATGATGCACTTGATGAAGATCAGGGAACAGGTCTGGCAGGACAAACAGAGCAACTCCCAGAGCTCATCAGGGCCATGACAGACAGGGAAGACGTCCAACAGTTATGGTGAAAGCAGGTTCAAGGTCAAGACTCGACGAGATAATAATCAGATTTAGATAGAAACCTAAGGAATTTGTACAATTGTTTGTGAAGAATGACCCAGGTTTGTTCCAGGCCAAATGTTGTGTTCATTAGAGCTTGAGGCTTTATTTAAGAGTACATTTTACAATGTATTGTCCTGTTGTGGATGAATACAATGATTTAGCTAGTACTATATATAGTACATTGTATTTATTGGATGCTGTGTGAGCTCTAGGAAATAAAGTAGTGGAATATGAAAGAAAAGTCAGCTGACTGAGGTTAGAGCCACTGAATAAGTCAATAAAAGCAAATTTGGATGTTCAGAATGTGAAGTTTCTTTAGTTGTGGTGTTGCCTGTGGCTTGTTGGAGCGCCAGGTCCTGGCCCCAGCCATCATTTTCTGTTCCTTTGGCCCACAATATGTGTGACAGCAGTGTGTTTTCATGCATTTCAGAGCTCTCCAGTGTCCTGGCCTGTCACTTAAACTGTCTATCTGAGCACTGAAATCTTTCATTTTGGATGCATATGCTGACTGTGCCAGTTCAGGCAAATGCATCCATGTTTGCAAATGTGTGTGTGTGTGTGTGTGTGTGTGTGTGTGTGTGTGTGTGTGTGTGTGTGTGTGTTGTGCACGCATGCACTGTGTCACTGTGCACCTCTCTACACGGACTCTGACTCCCAGCCTTATCAATGTCAGGGGCCTGCGCCAGGCGCTCCATGCTGCCTTTTGCAGTGACAGACAGATCACTGGTCCTCCTGGGGTCAGGGTTGGCACGATGCACAAATCCAGCACAAAAACTGCCCCGCTGTTTGTAAAACAGACCTGTGCCATCCACACAGCATACGTTTTGTGTTAGGCCCTTTGAAGGAAGTGCGGCATCTGGGTCAGTTGATGCGAAAGGGACCACCCCTCTGTTTTGGAGTATGGGGTTAGGGGGTTAGAGGGTTGGATGGTTGCTGCCATCCATCTAAAAGACTGTGGTCTAAGTGATGTTAGGCAGTCATTTGGACATTTGGAAGTGAGGTTTTGAGGCACAAAGATTTACTGAAGAAATTGTGTGTTGGAAGTCAGACTTTTGTTCTGAAAACTAAAAGTAGACATGACATAAAGACTCAGATTTAATTTAAAATGTTTTTTAATATGATATAATTGTGATGATTATGCCTGCTGTGGTCTATGAGGTATTGCCATGACCAAAAAAGACATTCTGTGCCTTGACCGTCCAATTAGGCAGGGAAGTGGATATACACTAGCAGGTGTCCATGTGCTATGAAATTGCACAGTCCTCAGGTACGCTATTACCTATGAGAGTGTAGCCTAGACTAGTGTAGACCAGTGAGACGGTGTAATAGAGAGGGTTTATAGCTTTTCACTCAAGCTCTCAGTTAGTGGTGCAGCAAGTTCCCAACCCCAGGAGAGAGAGCAGGGCGAATAACAGGATTTATTCTCTTTGTCCAGCGACACACTCACCTCTCTTCCCCCTTAGCCTCACCCTCTGTTCCCCACTGTCCAGCCCCACCAGCTCTAAATCCTTTTTTGATGGATTTCCCAGCAATCTATCCACCGCTGGCACACATACACACACACAGATGCCCCTTGACACCACCTCCACGCAAACTTTCTCACCTACTGTACGCTCTCACTCTGTCACACGTACTTATAACATCTGCATTAAATGACTCTGACTATAGCTGTCAACCAACAACTTCTAATGCTGATACAATGTCTTGTTCTCCTCTCTAAGCTGACACACTGATTGATGGATGGTTGCTATTTAAACACCCGCCACTACTGAGAATAACTCAGATTGATATAACAGTAATGGAACATATGAAAAATGGGATATTTTCAATGTCCAACTTTCCTAAACGATTTCTGCTTTCGCAAAAAGAACCAAACAGCATGACTTCATCCACTGTAGCTGCCGATGTTCTTTTTAAACCTTGTAATTAAGAGCAAAAATTTTTTTTTAAGACCTTACGTGTGCATACTGTTGGCAAGGCAGCGTGGTGCAGATTATGAATGGGATGGGTAAGAGGCAGCATGGAGGGGAAAGACAGGACAGAGCGGCTGCAATTTAGCTATAAGCTGGCTCCACCCCATTTGTCATGCTGTGTTGTTTTGTTGTGTTAACCATGACAACTGTCTCAGTGGCTCCATCCAGCTTTAGGATTATTCTGGGTGAGAGAGCTGAGGAAGAGGGGAGGAGAGGAGAAGTGGAGAGAAGAGGGATGTACAAGAGAAGTGAGGATGATTGGAGGAAGCAGGAGAGCAGAAAAGATAATTAGAGAGCGAGAGAAGAATCGTACGGGAGGCTTCATGCTCAACTACTGAAACTACCTAGAGCGTGATCACATTTATTCTGGCGTGACATATTAAATGAATGTGGTCAAGAAGAATAAACTCAACAACAACTGCTTTAACAGTTATGACAACATGAGGACAACAGCCACTGAAATTATGGAATAATGCTATGAATCATTTTGACCACAATGACCAGTAAGTCTGCCAGCCAGCATGGCTGCACATTTTCAAAAGCCAGGCCATCTGAACATCTGGCTACACAATACTGCCTGTGGGTCATATTCGTTTTAATCTATACTGACTGTATATTTCTTAAATTTCTTTGGGGTGATGAGTAGGTGTGCAGGTGTTCATATACATTTTTCACTCCCAGTTCGTGCAGTGTTCAGGAGCATAAGAACCAACCTCTAATCACTAAATCTAGAGTACAGTATGTAGGCACTGAAT